>VDFB02361266.1:62482-157000 GCA_007258455.2 Sequoia sempervirens | reverse complement strand
AAAATAATAGCTATTTTTAAGGCACAACAAACTCCTATTTTTATGGATAGTTTTATTCCAACCCACAAGCAATAAATAATGGCATAAGAAATGACATGAGAATATGAGAAAATGCTATAAAATAGGGCTACAAAAATTTAATAGGTGGTATAGAAAATCATATGAGGAATATTGGAAAATAATACAAGAAAACTAACGTGAGAAATGTAAGGAAGGTTGTGAGAATAGGGAATATATTAGATATTTGTTATACGCCTTGTTTATGCCTTATTCATTATATAAGGAAATATAATAGCATTAAAGGGGAGCAAATTAGTATGGTGGAAAATACTACAACATGAAATATGTAATAGCAACATTGTAACAACAAAAAGGAAGGTTGGAGAATAGTGCAAAAATAAAGATTGTAATGTGTTTCGTTGGAATAAATATATGTTGCTTCTAATATGAGTTTGTAGCAATTTTTTAATCACCCCATGGAAGGAGAGGAGGGCCCACTCTCACAAAATAGTGGTAAACTTATTTTATGGTTTTTTATTTTAATTTAGTTTTAATTTCATTTCATTTATAAATTGTAGTGTGTTGAATCAATTTTATTTAGGATTTAAATATTATGGTTTGTAGTGATTTAGAATTTGTTGTCATTATGACAATTGTTATATTATATTTTTATCATTGAGTTTTGTAGTAATTTCCTTTAATGATTTTAGATGCATTTCATTTACAGTCACCTCACTACCTGCAACCCTTTCCCATACAACCACTACACCTTTCACAAGCTTATGCCCCTAGATTGACACTTATACCAAAATAAAACTAGTTATTAATATTAAATCTTTTATCATTATATACCCCCAGTTTTGGCCTATTACCTTGTATAGATCTATGATTGGTAGTTTATTGTATGTGATAGCACCCAAGCCAGATATAATCCCAATTGTTGGAATGGTGGCTAGATTTTAGATGGTACCAAAGGAAACTCATGTCAAAGTAGCAAAGATAATATTTAGATATATAAAGGCTACAATGAAATTTGGGTTGTGGTATCCTAAGAGTGAAAACTTCACTCTGACTACATATACAAATGCATGTTATGTAGCATGCATAGATGACTAGAAAAGCACAAGTGGTGGCAATTTTTTTCTTAGTGATAGTCTTGTATCATGATTGAGAAAGAAACAAGATTTAATTTTTTTTATCTATAGAAGAAGAAAAATGCATTGCGACAACTTCATATTACACTTAGGTACTATGGATGAAGAAGAATTTGAAGGAAATGAATATTGAGTTTGAGGAACCCATTTCAATTATGTGTGATAATACTAGTGCTATAAATATTTCAAAGAATTCGATAATACATTGAAGGATAAAACATATTGTAATCAAGTATCATTTTCTAAGGGAGAAGGTTGTTGAAAAGGAAGTGAAGTTGGAGTATGTTGAAACTAAAGAACAAGTAGTGCAAATATTTTCATAAAACTGCTTCTCAAGGAGACTTTTGAGTTTCTTTGAAAGAAGGTAGGATTTGTTGCTCCCTCCTCTTGAATCAAGAGGAAATATAGGTTGAGGGGGGGCTTTGTCTCCCTACTACAAGAAGGCTTGTTGGTCTAGTGGAATGTCTTTGTAGAAGCAGTGTGGCATGAACTCAAGGCGAGCCTATTTTTGAGATAATTTTATGGATTGTGTAGAGTACCAAAAATGGAAAGGGGAAGCGTTGACCTTTTCCATTGATGCCAAAGGGGGAGAATAGGAACTCAAAATGCTATATCTTCTAAGGGGGATAAATGGAACTCAATATTAGATATGTCTTTGTGTGTGGCCAAAATATTGTTGTTTTCCCTCAATGGAAAAGGGGGAGATTGTTGAAGAAAGGTTTTCATTTATGTCAAAGGACATATGGTTAGATGTTGCACTATATTTTCAGGAGATCAGTGAGAATTAAATGAAGTTGTTTCATCACACCTTTCTATGTTGGTAATTGTACTGTCATATCATTTTGAGTTACAAAGGTATATATTGATGGCTATATTGATAAAAGAAGTTGATGATTGTATGTAGTATCATGTATGCATCTATTCACTATGATAGAAGTGGTCCAAAATTTTGATCCAAAATGTTTTAGTTTAGTATCTCAAGGTAGAGAGATCTCTCTAGCAATATAATTATGTTTTGTATTTATTCCTAAAGGCAAGTTTGGATATGTGGTTTGAATAGAGAGTATGCCTACACATGTTCTATCATATTCTATAATTTATGGAAGATATGTTCAACATGCAAGAAGTTTGTAGTGACAGAAGGCTCTATGTTTTTTTGTCAACCAGATAGTGTTTGAGAACTATGCAGTAATTGCTAGTAGCTTTTGTGACATTCAAATTTAGCATGTGGTGTTAAGATATGACTTAGTTAAGGTTCCTTTGGAATCGCACAACATCATGTTCTTTTGGCATAAACAAATTTGATTTTGGACCAACCTATTTTATGGTTCATGTAATTTGAATTTAGATCCACCTTTCTTTTTTTCCTAGTTATTTATGGATCCCTAACCGACATGAAATGGTGTTAATATAATGTCATGTATATATTCCTCAGTTGCAAAGATGCACAATGTGAAGCATAAATTCAAGAGAAGGTGGTGAATATACTTAGAGACAATTATATGAGCTACTGCTCATTATGAGTTGTGCTCCAAGCATGTGCCATTATTAGAAGCTCATAGTCTGAAGGTAATTCAAAAAGTGTATGAGATGTGCTAACTACACTAATGATCCATAATATTTATCTATGTAATTCAGTAGGATTGGTGTCTCGAGTATGTTGGTGCCTACATATATAATTGGAGATTGGTAGCTCAAACAAGTTGGTGCCTACTTCATATTGTGAAATTCAATTGTTATATTCCTACTTTGTGAGGCTAGATTTGGATAATAGATTCAATAATCTATTTTCACTGTGGTTTTTCCCATCTTGTTTTTCCATGTATATGTGGTGTTCTATTGTGTGAATGTGTGTTCATGAATGTTGCTTGATTATCAGTATTAAAGGTTCATGTTTCCTGTTATGATATATATGTGTTGAAGTTAAAGAGTTTTAAATTGATTTGATCTACTGATTCACTCCCCCTCTCAGTATATTGTGCGCCCTATAGATTCACTTTCAAATCTATGATCCCATTGAAAATATATGATTTTTTTATTTCAAAATAATAATACAATATTCTATAAAATTAGATTTTATTGCATGAAATAAGAATTCTCAGAGTGCTAAAGACTATAAGGGGTTATTCCATGGATGGATTAAAATTCAATCTAGCTTTTTAATTCCTTATTCTATCCACATGAATAAATTACTACTAAATTCAAATGAGAGATAATGGTAGGAATATACGTCAATTTAATAATGGTTGTGAATATCGCTAAGCCAATCACTAATAATTTATTTTGGTAATGAAAGATGATGAGTTCCTTACTTTTGGAAATGTTCTTTCAATTTTTGCCTTGCTAATGGATGTCAATTAATTGCTTATGGGTATGTACAGGATCATGATGGGCCAAAAAGTGGCGATATGATGGGTATGTGTAGGGTATGTGGTTGGCGACTTTTTTTACCCAAAATTGATGAAACAAAAATGGTTTTTAAAGGATATTCTCTGCTTTCCACCAATATAAATTATGCTTTACTTTAAATTTAATAAATAATTATTATTCATTTTCTATTTGAATTACGATTAAAGTCTTGATTGATAGGGTAATTCAAAAATATCTATAGCTTTCAAATGATATCACATTTTTTGAATCCAAAACATGTGTCACATTCTATGCTTCACATACTATAGGATTAAAAAATATATATTGAATTTCATGAAGTTTTGACCAAGTTAAGGTGGTCAGATATATGATTTTTTATATTTTTTAAATGTTGTAATAAAAAATCCATAATTAATTATTTACTTGAAAAAAATTACGAAAAAATATGCATCACATTAGGACATGAGTCCTCTACTTATATCTAAAATCTTATAAAAAAATATTATCATTTTATTGTGGTTAGGGTGGTCAGACAGACACCTATTGTTTATTTTTTCCCAAAAATTTAAGTACTACTGCATTGAAATTTCAATTTTTTACTAAATAGAACTTTTTTTTTTAAATAAACCTAGTAGTTTAGAAACTACTTTCAATTTTCTACAGATTCTATTCTTACATATTTTTGAAATAATATATAGATAACTTATTCAAATTTCTATGTCAAGTTGCCTAACTCTGATTTTTTTGAATTTTCATCACCACTTAAGGGCATGTTTTTTCCATGATGATCCTGCACATACCCTTGTACATTAATACTATTGTTTCCAATGTATTATCGAGGATGACTAATATACTCTATGTATTTATAAAAGGATAGGATGAGTTGATATTTTCTTGCCAAAACATATTTTTTTAATACATTCATTATTTCTTGTAAATGACCTAGGACAATTTCTCTAATAGAAAACCTTAGACATAAATTCAAAATTCATGTCCCGACATCTACACATAGTGGTTAGATCTTATGAATGTGAACCTTGAAATGCATAAATTAAAAATTTAAATTTATATAGAATTACACCAAAATTATTGTCTAGGGAATATGACTAAAATAAAAATTACTATAAGATGAATGCGCAATTAGGATTTGATTAAAACAATTTTGAATAGGAAAAAGTAGTAGATCTAAGATGGGGTAGGTTAATGAATATAACAAAATGGTCAAACCATGCATCCAAGACATAAACCCAACATAGCATAACTATAGAATGAAAATAGGGTTAGGGTAAGCATGATTTCACTCTAAATTTTCTCTTACTTTGCACTATTCTACTTTACATTTTTTAGATACTTTCTTAGGTGTATAAAACTATGTGAGCATACATATGAAAGTAAAATTAAACAAAGAAAGAAAATTGCTATAGATAAAAAGAATAAATTGTTGTAGATAAAAAGAATATCAATTTTTCAAACAGTCTAAGTCAATGAAATAAATGTGCATGTCACCTATAAAACAAATGTTTAGAAATTAAAAAAAAGAAAATTATTTGAAATGTGAAAAACATACTACTTATAAATTGTAATATATTTTAAATAATATAATACATTTGTTAATATTTTTTAGAAATTTAGATTCAAATATTGTTTTCCTTTAAATTGGACATTAAAAAGACATATTAATACATTACGAAAGATGTTTGGAAAGGTACCTCAGTTTTACTTTTAAATAACAAACGTACGTATTGTCCCGAAAAGAAAACAATATCACCTCAAAATGATAATATCAAGTAAAAGCATACAATAAGTAGAAACAGTCTGCTCATCTAAAAATTGATCAAATCTCTAAATGCTGAGCCGTAGTCATTGTCGAAATCGAGAAACCAAGTCGAATAATTGCATACAGGATTCAGAGAAGCGATAAATGATAAAAACAAGTTATATCAGAGTCTCAGACCGTAGATGTGAAGACGTATTATCAGATACAGTAAGAGTAGTGGTACACGCAATTCCCTAGGCCATGGACCTGCTAGTAACTTGTAATTTTGGAAATGAACATGGTGGGTGGATGTGCCCATCTCATCTACTTTACCTAATTTCAGTGGTCCCTCATTTTTACCAGTTTAGCAAACACTGCATCCGCCAATAATGCGGGAACTTGTGTCGACTCTTCCCTCGCTACCTCATTTTCATTGTTTGCTCATTCTCGTAAGGCCACAATAGGTGAGCAAACGTTTGCCATGACGTCACTCCTCCAACTGTGGTCTTTCATGTGGTTACCCATTTGTATCTGACAGTCGGTGGGATGATTTTAATAGTAAACTGGTCTTTATTGGTCCCAATTTCCACTGATTTTTTCCAATGAATGTTGTCATACTCTATATAGGACGTTGTACATTATGATTTTGCTGGGTGCGACTGTTTAATTTGTGAATGTGGGTGAAATGCAGGTCTGGATCTGCTCTTCCTCTAGGAATTCTTTATAGGATCATGTTGGCTGCTGTTATGGAATCTACAAAGCATGCACGCTCAGAATTCGATGGAGGAAATGAGAGCAAGCGAGCACGAACAGGTGAAAATGGAGATGGATTCCAAGAATTTTTGGCTTTGATTGATAGAATACAAGAAATGCACAGAGATTTTAGGCAGAACCGAATGAATTTCTCAAAGATTTCCACAGTTGAAAATGTGGGTGTCCATGATATCAAAAGGAAGTCTCCTTGGAAACCCTCATTTGAGTGGGAGGATTTTTCTAGCTTTGTTAGTAAAGATAGTCCTTCCGCACAAAGGTATTTGAATAGCTGTAAAAATAAAAATGCACGCAATTCTATTGTAGTTGATGAGTATATGCCTGTGAGGAGTCTGGATCTCAACGTAGAGCCCAACTCAGAACCGTAGCTTGTTTTAAGGTATTTTATTTAGAATTTGTGCATTCTTAAAAGACTTACGATTACGAGGGAGTCTATTTGATCAGATGTACGAGTAAAGCCAAACGGTTGTGCGTTAATGAGTTTCAAGGTAAATATACTGTGCTTATCAGTGGTGTGGGATGTTCATTTAAAGATTTATACAAATCTTGGCAATGTTTAATTAATGACGGTTTATGGTTCGTTTCTCTTAGATTTACTCTGATATCAGTAGAGGGCAGTTTATGCAGATGGGAAATTATACCGTTGTATGTTAGGATTTGGCTTCATGGGTCCCCTGAAAAGATTAATGAGGACAAGTGAAATACTTCCTGATACTTTTGAGGAACTATCTGAATAGTGCAATGTTAGAACTTTTCTTATAGATTTCAAAATTCAAAAAGTATTAAAAAAATAAAAAACTATTTATTAAAGAAGTTGTTTCTGTTTTGAGAATATTATTTAAATACTGTAAAATACTAAATCTTATATCTTAATTTGTGTTTCCCATTAAATATTTTATATTCTTTAATATAAAGATTTAATAGTATATTGAAATCTTGATTTTACTTATAATAATAAAATGGAAAGCTGTAAATACTCACAGTTGCATGTACATTTGAAATGGTTGAACTTTTCTACTGTTTGTGTTGAGTACTTACAACTGTTTACATAGTGTTCAACAGAACAGGTTCAATAAACATCTGTATTTCTTATTTACAAATGCACAGTTCAAATGCTAATAATTAGTGTATCCTTCGACTTACAGGTAGGTAAAGATGGTTTGAGTGGAATTTCATATTATAAATTATTTTAGTTTTTGTAATGATGTTGGTTTCTTACATTTTCTTTTAGATTTCTCCAGAATGTATCATTGATTGTGATTTCAAAGATTTAAAAGAGAAAAATATATATATAATGAATGCAGAAACATTCTTAATGTTTCTTAATAGTGCAAAACTCATTGTAAGTAAATAAAAAGAAAGTGAAATATTAATAATTATAGTAATAAAAAAGTGATACATGATTTGAGTAAACCAGTCATATGTTCATCATTATATATTTGTAGAGATACTAATTAAATAAATGAAAGTGAAATATTAATAATTATAATAATAAATAAATTATATATGATTTAAATAAATCAATAGTATACTGATGAGGATATATTTATATGAACAAATATTTTTTTCTCATAATTATATAAGACTTTTTTTATCAATATTTCAGACCAAACTCTGTGATCTATTGTTGAAGAAAGAATGTTATAATTCAAAATATATTTGAATGGTTTAAAAAGGAAATAGACAGACATTATACAAATTAATGAAGAAAACAATTCTGTAAAAAGGCTGTACCATCCTGAATGCACATGAAAAGGAGAAATTATGTGCAAGCGCAATGATTGTGAGCATGAAAAATTGGCACTGAAAAAGCGTACAGTGTGGCCACTATGAAAGGATCATTGACCACCAAAAAGTTCAAGTGTCTTTCAAGTTTGTTGGTGTTGCTGCTGTTAACATCAAACATTAGTGCGTTACAGAAGTCTTCCCTAAAATGCACGGATTGTAAGTTTGCACTCCTTTTATCGATTGCCACTAACATTAACAGACCACCCTTATCCACTCAAGAAAGCAACCTGTTGAAATTCTACTGAACATACATTCTTGGCTGGTACAAGATTAAAGAAATTTCTTTTTGAAATTAACAAGGGTTGTGAAAAAAGAGTGATATTTGTTCTTAATCAAAGGATTAGTGTATAAATTTATATATTTTAAATGCAAGTTAAGTAATTGGTTTGATTGGACTTTGATTTCATTTATATTTATTTTTAAGGTCTAAATTTAATTTTTAATTTATTTATTTGATTTTTAGATTCAAATTTATAATTTGTAGAATTGGTTCAGGTTATAGGGGAAAGGATCCAGTTACCGCCTCCCATTGAATTACCGCCACCTCCATGCTCACTTAACCCCCCCAAAAAAAATTCACTTTGATCCATTAAAAAACTTTATTTTATTGAATAAATAATTACAAAAACACCAATAGCTGCTCATTAAGTGCTAAAGTGAATGATTTGAGTGGATTTTAAGTGCTAAAACAACTATAATTGATTGAAATTATAGCGGGCGGATACTGGGACATTAGGTGGTGGCAAATGGACGACACCTCTAAAAGGTGACTTTTTGACCTCTGCTCGCACATCCAACGCTCCTGCACTCGCTCGAATTGCCTAGAAGCCAAAACCTTAGTTATAAGCACTTAACTTGTGAGTGAAAAAACCCATAATTTTTTTTTTCAATTCAATGTATGGTTTGAATTCTACAGTTGCATGAAGTTAGCCCTAGCGGATATTGGGTCTTATACCCTAGTTCCATGATTTATGGAAATGAATGTAGTTCCATGATTTACGGAAATGAATGTAATGTTTAATTTTTCAAAAATTAAATTTTGGTCTAGATCTTTCCTATCCTCAAGCTAATTATATGTTACTTGAAGCATGAAACATTTGAATTCCACACTAAGATATTGTATAAAAGGACAAACTATCACTTGTTTCAAGGCATCTAGCCTAAATGTTTTACACAATCTACATCTAGTATGAGAGCTCTATTATTGCACATCATCATAAAAGCATACATATTTTATATCAACAATCTAGAAAATATTGTGATGAGGGCACAACCTGAGACACAGAAAATAACCCACAAACAAGAGAATAATTTTATTATTCAGAAAATGGAGCTTCTTACATGCAGAGGATCTCAAATCCCCAAGTTCTACAACACATGCAAGCTACAGAAAGCTACATAATAACCCTTTTGCAATATGTGAGCTTGTCCCCAAAAAGTTACCCAAAAATTAGAAAACCCGCCCCTAAATAGAGCTCCTCATTAGTTTAGAGCCAAAACAACATTCAAATTGAGTTTAGGCAGTTTGGCGCTGAAAATTTACAACATGAAGTTCAAATTTCAAAAGAGCATTTGCAATGGTATCTTCTAGAAAGTGTGCCAACTTCGAGGCCATAACTTTTGATCCGAGTCGATTCACGAACACGTTTGAACCGTTGGAAAGGTCTCGAAGTCAGAACGCGTTTAAAATCTATTACATAATTTTGGCAAATTTTGGGTCAATCCGAGGAGCTCTAAGTGCCTCAAATCCCTCGGAGAAGATTTTAGGTGCAAATATGAGAAACTAAAATTGCAATATATTTCAACCTAGGAACAGAAAATAAAAGCAAATAGAATTAATTTCATTACTTATGAAGAAAGAATTATCCAAAATGTTAAAACACATCTAAAATTGAGAAACTTGGGGGAATTTAACTATTTTTGGAGTGATCACGAATTGCCCATACACCACTAGATGCTCTGCATGGACACAGTAATTTTGAGAAGTGACCCCGTCACGTCTCAGATGGTTGAGGAAAACCCAACTGGTGAACCACTGCCTTAGATAGCTAGGATGAATCTTCCAGAGGCCTTCCTCTCCATTTCACCAAATATTCTTCATCTTGCTTGTTTACGGTACTCCTTCCCACATGACTATCAAGATTTCCTCAATCCTCCTTTTAAAGTAGGTCTTGGAATGCCACATTATTCCATTGTTGGTATTTCCTCTGTGCCACCTTAATGATACTCTATCAAATCTAAAATTTTGAACACATGGAAAATGTTGTCTCCATCTAGCAACTCTACCTCATATGTGTTCCCTAAATCATGCCTCTTTAAAAGGTACAGGATCGAACTTCTTCATCTTCAATTTGTTATATGTTCCCACTTTGAAACCTTTCTTTTCTCAAGTGGACCATCACTTCATCCTGTCACAGAGCTCATATACCTCCTCGCCACGGTTGCCTTAGCCTTATATATATTCACATCTTGTTAATATGTTCTCTTACCAACTACTCATGCCTTATCCTTGATGTGTTACTTAAAATCTTAGTATAGCACTTATTTTCTTCTCTTGGTCCATCTTCCTCAATTTGCTTAGGCATTTATGGGGCTACCATACACAATCTGGAATGGTGATCTACCAATGTACATTGGCAGAATTGTTGTAAGAAAATTCTGCCAGGGTAAAGATCAAGTCCATCACTTGGAACATCTCCTACCAAACATCTCGATGGGTTACCCGGACTCTGATAGGCCTCTGTCACGCCCCATCTGTTTGTGGATGAATTGTGCAAAGCCGAACTTCAACTCTATCTTCAATTTCTTCCATAAGGTCCTCGAAAGTAACCCACAAACTTGGTATCACGATCTGAAACGATACTCTTTGGCAAACCATGTAGCCTCACCACCTATTTGAAGAACAAGTCAGCAATGTGGACTGCATCATGGGTCTTCTGACATCGAATGAAATGTGCCATCTTGAAAAACGTATCAACCACCACAAAGACTGAATCATTCCCTCATTGTATCCTTGGCAAACCAAGAACAAAGTCCATCACTTATATCCTCCCATGACCTCAACTGAGTGCAATTGGGGGCTAATATAAGCCCTATATTCTAGCTCACTCCTTTAGCCATCGACATGTACTCTGCTGACTTTGTACAAACTTCTTCACATCTTGCTGACAAGCTGAGGCCCGTATGTACTGGAAATGTGGCAATGGTGTATCAGGAATAGATGTCACGCCATTCCTCCACTATGCTTCTCCTTTATCAGGTTTTCCCTCATGGAACTCCTTGGAATACACAATTGACTTCCCTTAAATAACATGTCATCTTGGATTATGAAATCCAACCACCTTGTCCTGTCCACTGTAACAAGTTCCTTGCAAGCTTTCCAAGCTTCTGCAAAATCAGGATCTTCTGCATATAGTGTCTTGAGTTCATTAAATCCAACCACTTCAATCTACATCTTTGTCATCAATGTATGCCTCCTACTTAAGGCATTAGCAACCATATTGTTGACTTCCCACTCTATGTTTCAAAACAAAGGTATAACTCTACAAAAACTCTACCCATTTCATATGCCTCTGATTTGAAAAGATTTTCACGACTATTTAGAGTCTTTGCCAAAGCACATTGGTCGATTATATAGAACAAATTCCTTAAGCCAGCAATTAATGTCTCCATTTCTTTAATGCTTGAACTATTGCATAAAATTCCTGATCATATACAAAATGCTTTCTCTTGGCATCATTTAACTTTTCACTGAAATAGGCAATGGGCTTACCTTCTTGGCTCAGCACTGCTCCAATGGCACAACCACTGGCATCACAATCCACCTGAAACACCTTGTTGAAATCTGGGAGGGCTAGAACAGGTTGCTCTGTCACCTTCTGCTTCAACAGTTCAAAACTTTTTTCTGCTCCATTGCTCCACTTGAATTATTTTCTATCCCTCTCATTGTTTCGGTCGGTCCATAAAATGCTACTAAAGTTTTAATAAACTTTTGTAAAACTAATGAAAACCATGAAAGATCTCCCTCATTAGTAGTTTTCAGGGGTAGGCCATTCCAGAATAGCCTTCACCTTCTCTGGGTCCATCTTGAGACCTTTTGTTGAGACAACAAACCCCAAATACACTAACTCCCTCTTCACAAAACTGCACTTCTTCAGATTAATCAACAATTTCTTTTCTCTTAACTTCTCAAAGGCTCTCTGAATATGCATCAGATGCTCATCCAACGTCTTACTGAAAATCAAAATATCATCTAAATACACAATAATAAAACTTCCCATAAATTCTTTCAGCACCTTGTTCATGAGCCGCATGAATGTGCTCGGTGCATTGGTTAGCCCAAAATGCATGACTAACCACTCGTATAGGCCCTCTTTGGTCTTGAAGGTAGTCTTCCATTCATCTCCTTCTCGAATCTGGATCTGGTGATATCCACTATTCAGATCAATCTTTGTGAAGTACTGAGCTCCACTCAAATAGTCCATCGGGTCATCCATCCTTGGCAGGGAAAATCTATACTTGATTGTTATCTTGTTTATGGCTCGGGAATCTGTACACATCCTCCACTCCCCATCCTTCTTTGGTGCTAGTACTGCAGGTACCACACATGGACTCAAACTCTCCCGTATCAAACCCTTTTTCAAAAACTCTTGAACTTGTTTATTCAACTCCTCATTTTCTACTGGATTCATTCTATGAGCTACCTTATTGGGAAAACTGGCTCCAGGAATCAAGTCAATCTAATGACTGATCTTCCTTATTGGTGATAAACCCTCAGGTACATTATTAGAAACAATATCCTGAAACTCATCCAACATCCCAAAAACTTCTTCTGGAACCTTCTCACTATCCTCCTTACTCATTCTAGGAATCAATGCATAACACACATGCTCATGCTTCATACCTTCTAAAAAATTTCTTCCATCTACATAACAAATTCTAGCACTACTACATACCTTTTCTTCGGTCTCCTTCAGGGGTTCAACTTGTGGCCGAACTCCATCCTTTGTCCGAGGAATAAGTGTTTGCATGGCCATCATGTATAGCTCACCTATCAAACTGCCACGACCTCCCAACAATATGTGACATGCATCCATGGGGATGATATCACGGAAGTACCTCATCATGGTAGCTCGATCTTAGAAGCACACTAGGCACTACTTATTGACCAAAACTTTTGTGGTCTTTTGCGCAGCAGTGTCAGTCACGAATCTGAGATTGCCTTTCCTCTTCATCTTCAACTTTGTGACCATTTGTTGACACGGATTACTCCCGGTGCTCCCCGCGGGCGATCAATATTGACATCACAACATTTTCTTCACACTTGCCTTGTGTAAATAGATTCTTCCTCTATTCTAGTTCCTTTTCCTCAGTCATCAGGGCTTCTCCCCTTTCAGGATCATCTGAAAGTTCAGATTGGGCATCCTCATCTACATGCGCAATGCTTCCACAACCTTCTGGCCTTTTGTCTACCCTTCCTTGGTGTTGTGGACATTCATAGGCTCGATGCCCTTCTTCACCGCACTGGAAACATGTTCCTTTGAAACCACCTCTTCCAGATCTTGTCCATATCTCCTGATCCTCTACCTCTTTGATCACCACTATTTTGATCATGAGGGTGGTAGAAATTGTCATTCCTTTGGCTTTGGCTGGTACTCACATCTTCACTTTTCTTTTCATCATCATTTTGGCTTCCTGAAGGTCTTCCACTGCCCCTTCCACTTTGACCTCCTCATCATTTTTCTTGCCATCAAATCTTTTTGTTCAACTTCTCTTCCACCTTAGACAAAGCGTCACACATCCTCAATGGTGGTCATTGACTGAAACCCAAATCCTCCTAAATCTTGATTAAGTAACCCATTAAGATATCGGGCTACCTTCTCCTTATTGGCCTCTGTGTAGTCCGTTCTAATGATTATCTTGTGAAATTCTTCAGTATATTCTTTCACAGATCTGCTTCTTTGCTTGAACCCTTGCAATTTCTTCAACAGATCTAACTCGTAGTCCACTAGTATGAACTGCTTCTTCAGTTTCTCTACCATGTGATCCCATCTAGTGATCTTGACTTTTTCTCTTCGATTTCTTTCCAACTGGACCTCTTTCTGCCAAATAATAGCATGGCCCTTCAGCTTCATTTTTGAAAACAACGATCACAGGTCCTCTATTTCCTCATACTCAAAATATTATTCTAGCTTCGTTGACCCAATCGATCAACTCTTAAGGTTGACTCAAAATATTCTTCTAGCTCGTTGACCCAATCGATCAACTCTTCTAGGTTCAGACTTCTGGAATAACTAGGGACTTCTACTCTGGGTCTTTTCCTGATCTTTGAAACGGCCCTTATTAGCCGCATTTGGTCTTGATTAATTTCTTCTTCTTCCTCTTCTACATCTGAACCTTCTTCCTCTCCTTCATCCTCACTTTCCTCCCTCAGGTTTAACCCTCTTCTCAACTACTCTTATAACACATCAACCTGTCTCTAGAGGGCTTCCAGTGCATCTCTTCCATGAGCATCTCTGCCACCTCGACCACCTCTAGCACCACCATGCCTACCAGGCATCACTCTTAGAGGCATCTTTTTTGACCTCAACCCACAACCATGATCCTGGTGTGAACTATCTCACGATCGACAATCTGTCCACACGCTCAAGAAAAACCCGCTCTTATACCACTTGATGAGGGCACAACCCGAGACATAGAAAATAACCCACAAACAAGAGAATAATTTTATTATTCAGAAAATGGAGCTTCTTACATGCATAGGATCTCAAATCCCCAAGTTCTACAACACATGCAAGCTACAGAAAGCTACAAAATAACCCTTTCGCAATATGCGAGCTTGTCCCCAAAAAGTTACCCAAAAATTAGAAAACCCGCCCCTAAATAGAGCTCCTCATTAGTTTAGGGACAAAACAACATTAAAATTGAGTTTAGGCAGTTTGGCGCCAAAAATTTACAACATGAAGTTCAAATTTCAAAAGAGCATTTTCAATGGTATCTTCTAGAAAGTGCGCCAACTTCCCGGGGCCATAACTTTTGATCCGGGACTCCAATTCGTGAACCGTTTGAACCGTTGGAAAGGTCTCGAAGTCAAGAACGTGCTCAAAATTTGCTACACTAATTTTGGTAATTTTTGGGGCCAATTTGGGAGCTCTAAGTGCCTCAAATCCCACTCAAAAGATTTTTAGGTGCAAATCTAGGAAACTAAAACTGCAATATCTTTCAACCTAGGAATAGAAAATGAAAACCATAAATTGGGAATTTCATTATGATGAAAAGGGTATCCAAAAAAGTTAAAACATCTAAAAACTAAGAAACTTGAAATTTAACTATTTTTGGGTGATGCAAGATTGCCCTTACACCACTGGATGCTCCTGCATCATATTGTATGACTACTTATTATCTTTGATCTTTGTACAAATTTGTTAAATATAAATTCTAGGAGTTTGACTAATGGGGGGTCATATTTGCTATCATTAACAAACATGAAACCACACAACCAAGTTTTTAACACATATTACAAACATTGAAAAAAGTGAAAGGCAAATGTTTGAAACATCATAAAGATCAAATTCATGCAAGAGTTATTAACCATAGTTGGAAGATCAATTCCCTAGGTATGGAGAACAATTTTTCATTCATGAAAATAACCCCACTATTAGACAAAATTATTACTAACTTTGATATATCTACTTGCCATGTCCTAGTTATGTTGGGACATATAGAAAAAGTAAATCAACATTTATCTATTAAAAAGTTAACATTATTTATTTTTCATACATTAGTTTTAGATAGTTAATTTTAAATTTAAATACTAATTAATTTCTACTTATTTTCCTAGGTCATTTATGTATAAATATTGCTTATTTATTTTAAATTTTGTGAGTCTTTTATTTCTACAACATCTAGGTTTTATCCTTAGGATTGGTCATTTTCCTTTGGGTTTTATATATATTATTATTATTTCTCAAATTTTGATACTTTTATCAATTCAAAGTATCATCATGGATGCTTTTCTATCCTTTGATAATCAATAGGAATTATTTCCTCCTTCTACTTCATATTTGATTCAATTTAACAATTCAAAACGTGACATAGTGAAAACAAGGGAAATATGTGTCCACCTTTTGGGAGATGGAACTTAAGGGACCTTTTTCACACTTAGTTCATTAAGAAATCTAGATCACTCAACCAAGTGACTCAATTGAGGGGATGGAAAGAGGATTCTTATTGAAATTGGATGGGGGTTCACCATTAAATGAAGCTCCAAAGGAGAAATGCAAGCATTCAAACACAAAACCCTAGAAACTTGAAAGCATGAAATCAGATTGGAAAACATAGTGAAATAGAAAAGAACATGGAGGAGTGGAGAGGCCAAAACAAGGTCTATAAACCATAGAAACTATTGTCTTAGATTGCATTGGGACTGATATGCTAGGTTGGGTGTATGAGTCTCATTCTAGGGTTTTCAAGATAAAATCTAGAATTCTTTGAGAGTTGAGCAAGATCTATAGAATGATGATAAAAAATGATAATGGGACTAATACGCTAGGTTGGGCATATGAGTCCTTCTATGGGATTTTCCAAGATCTTTTTGAATATTTTGAACCCAAATCCAACATTGTTAAATGCTGTCAAAAGGCTATATCAGGGACTTAATAGCTAGGTTGGGTGAATAAGTCTCATTCACATAAATTTGCAAAACACAGACCATAAGAGAGAGAGAAAATTTTGTTTTGTTAGTGGATGTGGGTTTGCCTCAGTCAGATCCCATTTGCGTAATTAAACTTTGAAATGAATTGAAATGACATGAAGGAATGATGAATGAGAAAATGCATGTAACAACTAACCAAACCTTGTTGAAACCTTGGATTGTGAATCTGAAAACTAGCATGAAGTGGCCTCAATGACTGTAGATCTTGATAATGAAACTTGAATAGGATAATTTCTTTGAATGCTTGAACTTGATCACCAATGCTACATCATCACATTAGCTCAACAACATGAATGATGCACTAAATCTTTGACTTGATGAAATCGATCTTGATTGCTACAATAATCTTCTACAAATATTCCCTCGAATGCCTTTTTGAATGCTCATGAATACTCTATAATGCCCTTATGAAATCTTAGGATGCTTTACTCAAAATTTATAGGTGAAACTAAGTGAGATAGCCTTATATTTATACTTGTTTATGCCTAATTTCCTGAAATTACAACACTACAAGATGACATTAGATCTAGGATAATAAAATCCCACTAAGAATTTGATTTAAAATAGGTCTTGGTTAAAGAGAGACTCATACATTAGGTTAGGCATATGAGTACTAGTGTCTTAAACATGAGACACAAACTCCAAGAATTTTTAAGTTCAATGCAACATTTTAAAGTAGGTCTCGAGACCTAGGTGGGCCCCATACACCCAAAGGGGTGTATGATTCATAGATCACTAGATTTGGAACACATAACCTCTAACATTAAATTGTGATTTTTCATTTGATAAATGTTGGGATTATCCTTAGAAAAATGCATTTAATTAGGATTGTGGATGCAAAATAGGACTAATTAAGGCATAAATAAACCTAATTTTAACAGGGAGGGCCCAAACAAGTGTGAAAATGTAAAGGGATATATTTTTTACAGTACACATAGTTATTGGATACAATAGATCCTTTCAAAAGTGAGGTTTAATAGGTTTCAAGCAAAGGATGTAAATGTGTAAATATGTCATGACACTATATATAAGCACAAAATTTATATATAACTAAGCTAGGTACAACTATTATGAATGTAGGTAAATATATCATGAATAAAGAATGATAATTCTATTATGCATAAATTTAAAATAGACTCAGTAATACAAGAAAAAAATAGAAGTAATTTTAAATAAGAAAAACTAATTAGAAGTTTTATATTTTGAATACCAGAGCACAAATGATTAAACAATTGGATGCCAAAAGATAGAATAGGGTAGACACTAAAATACCATTAACTTATTAAAATATTAGTCCACATCCATTATAAAACAACATTTAACTAAGTAGATTAACAAACCAAATAACTAAAGTAAATAATCCAAATGGTTACCAATAAGTTTGTTCATTCAAAAGTCATTTCCTACTTTGTTGTGTTGTCAGTAACTACTTTATTAGAAATGATCAATTAATTGAAATATCAATTTATTTTTAATTCTAAAATTAATAGAATGTTGTCATCAGGTATAGTTTATACTATTTTTTTCTCATACATTTACTAAATATACATTCCTATTATAAACCATATGTGCAAAACACTTACAATGTATGTACTTTATAATAAGAATAATATTTTTTATGTGTTCCTAATTTTCAAGCACTTCACAAGCATAGTGATTGTATTAAAAGAATGATAACTACTTAAAGATAGAACATAAAACTATCTTACTAAAGAGGGGTGAATTAGATTAGTTGAAGTGCCTTTCTAGAATTTGAGATAAAGAAAAATACTATCTATGTAAAACAATAAAAAAACCTAACATGCTAGAATCACAATGATGCAAGTAAAGAATTGCATTATAACTAAGTTAAGTTTATTCACTTAAAAAGCTAATGGTATCATACTTATAATGCTTCAAATTATTATCAAAAAGAAATGAGGAAATAAATAAATGTAAATAATTTAATGTATGAATATTACTTAAATTTATACATAAGTAAAATAGAAAATAGAATTATACTAAGCATGTTAGATGCACATGAAAGCTGAGAGGGTGGGTGAATCAATTATATTCTTAAAAATTTAATCCCTCATTATCTTTTCAAACCCTTATCAATCATTAAACCCTTAACATGCATTAAAAAAATGTAAACATGTGAAACAATAATGCAAATGCATCGCGTTGATACACTAAATTGTCCTAACCTATGAACAACACTTTTTAAACTTGTAACTTTCACCCTTCTTCCCTGAATGATTAAATGATAAATTATTATTTAATTATTATCAAATTTTATATTCATATATTAATTAAATGATTTAACATTATTTAATTAATTCATTTCATTCATCATTTCTAACTAGTTGAATAAATCTTATTTATTTAATAAAGTCCTAAATCAACATTTTCTCTTGATGAATTAAATAAATCATATTTATTAAATAAAGTCCCTATTTAACCTTATTCCTCCCGAAGAATTAAATAAACATTAAGTATTTAATTATGTCTCTAACATTACTTATTCTTCTAATTTAATTAAATAGTTATCACTAATTATTTAACTTTCCCTTTTTTGAATTAAATAATTATCTTAAATTATTTGATTCTCCAATATTCACTCAACATAATATATTAAGAAATAAACTCTTATTTATTTATTCAATCTTTGTTTGCACATTCCTCACACATTTCAATTGATCAAATCACATCCACTGATTATTCAATCTATTCCCACTAATTAATATATCAAATTTTCACTAATTATCCAATCAATTACCTTCATTGGATTAATTAGGTTAGTTAACTAGTACTCAATTTGTTTCCTCTCAAAATAAATTTACTATTGGTCTTGATCTTTGATCCTTACATTCAACTCATTCATCTGAAATAATCATTTCTATTAAATAATCCTTCTTCTCACAGTTTTAGCTAACCATGAATTCTCGATATTTGGCATCCTTTATCATTCAACGGTATTTGAAGCTTGAAGAAATGTTTAGCATACAAAATCTAAGAGTAATATTCAAGCATACAAATGGAGAGAAAAAATGAAGGTGAAATTGCATCATTTGGTTACAACTTTGTGTTGTATTTTTCCTTTATTGAAAGATTTGATTTGAGTTTAGTTATGAATTTATAGTTTAGTGGTTTCTTTAAATAGATTCATGCTTAATTTTTGTTAAAACCTCATTTTTTGATCTTACATTTGGTGAACCTAATGTGAAGAAGCACGATTTTTAACAAATTTTTAGAAATTTGTGTAGCTACGGGAAGTAAAAGATGCATTTGTGGATTTTTGTGATGCAATCATATTATAATACACGAAAGTCATAATTCCATGTGACATAGTCACTAAAAATAGTACCGCATGTGAATATTGTCATGCTGCATTTGTTACAACATTTTTTGTTTCTCTGTTGCAGGTTTTGACAAAGTGATGCATCTAATTTTTTGTAAGCTATATTCACCTGACAATATAGCATAGTCCCTTGATAATTAATTGTATTGGATTGGTAGTGCACTACTATCAACACTTCTTAAACTACATTCAGTGTGACACAATTACATTTCTTAGCACCATAATTGACTATTGAAAAAATAGAAAGGAAGTATGATGATTAGTTTCTTTTTATGTCTTTTATTTTTGTTGGTGTGAATAATTGTCTTGTACCTAGCTAATTCATTCACTAGGTAAATTAGGGGACATATTCACATGGTTAAGTTTACTTAGGTAAAAGATTCTTTCTAGAAGTCTTAGTTGGCTTATCTAGAACTTATCTTATCTATCTAGGATGCATCATTTCCTAGGTGATTAGGTTGTTGGTTGTCTCATGTCATAAGATCATGACATTTGTCAACATCATATTCATTCCTATCTCTCAACCTTGCCCATATAAGCAAGGCATCTCATGTACATTTGTATTCAAGCAATCAATCAATCTTGCATTGTGAAGCAAGATTTCTTGCCATTCTCTCTCTTGTGGAAGTGGTTTTGGTCGCAACTAATCTTGGGGGTGTTGGTGAGTCACCATCAACTCCTACATGGTATCAGAGCTCCTTCAAATTTTGACAATGTCCAAGACTTTTTCTCCAAGCTCAATTCTCTTAGATTGCAGTTATCTAATTGTGGGGTTACTAAAGAGGATGAACAGTTGATACTTTCTATTCTTTCTAAGCTTGGTCCTAATTATTTAGTGTTTGTTTCTACTTTCTATGCTACAATGGATGCTCTTGGCAATGCATACAAAATACCTTCTCTTGATGAATTTGCAGCTCAACTCACAAGGGAATAAGCAAAGTGGGTACACATTGGCACATTGAAGTCTTCTAGATCTCATGCTCTTGTTGCAAAGGAGACAAAGGATTCAAGTGGGAAAGGTAAGAAGTAGAACAAGGCACCCAAGTCTAATGAGCAAGGTAAATATTCTCCTTCACATAGCACTCCTGAGTCCACATCCTCTTCTAAAGAGGAATCATCTAAAAAGAAGTCAAAATGTGCATATTGTAAAAGATTAGGACATGATGAGCATATATGTTATAATAAGAAGATTGATGAACTGACACACCTTCTTCAAAAGAATAAGATTAACCTGCCCTCATCAGTGTCTGGTACTTCTTCTTCAATATCTCAATTGGCAGCCCCATCATCATCAACTCAGTCACAGGACACAGGATCTACTTCTGGGCTACACAAGATGAAAGGACAAGCACTCTTGGCCCCTTCAAGTCTTGCATCTCATAGATGGCTTCTTGATTCAGGGGCATCGCATCATATGGCATCTTCTATGGATATGTTCTCTTCTTTTGAGCCTTGTAATTCACCTCATATATTGATGGGTAATAATACATATATGAAGGTAAGTGGGAAGGGTTCTATTGATATGGGTTAAGGGACCTTCAATGATGTACTTTGTGTTCCTTCCTTGTCCACTAATCTCCTTTCTATTTACCAAATTACTCATGGGGGTCAAGGTAAAATAGTTGAATTCACTCTAGATAGAGTGTACATAAGGGACTTGGAGACTAGGGATATTGTTGCTATTGGGATGGTTGATCATGCATATCGTGTATATTCCTTTTCTCATTTTGCTTCAGAAGATGATAATGTTCCTTTGACTACATAACACACTCCATTGAGTGTGAACCATGATAGTGAGGAGAAGTTTGGTCATCTACACCTTGGTATTCTAGAAATAAATGTTGAGCTTCCTACTCCTCCACCTCCTGCTTCTTCAACCATTGATGCTTCTATTCAGCAGGATGATCATAGTTTTTCAGATCTTGCTTTGTGGGATGAGTATTTGACAGGGATTTCTAGCTTGTTTATGGAGTCTCATACTGCAGATTTGGAGGACACACTTGAGGGGATTTCTCTCCTCTTTGATGGTAGATTTAGCACTACTTTTATCCCATCTACTTTGTCTTTGGAGATTGACATTCATGAGTCTCCTCCTTCACTTGATTTGTCATGTTTCTTGGTTCAGTTTGACCATGATTTTGTTGTGGCTCATTCAAGATTGGAGGATCTTCATTAGTTTCCAGAGGCATACATGAGCATTCATGGTTCCTCCTTTCAATTGGACATGGAGTGGCTTCATCATCAGCTTATAGATTTGTTTCTTCCTAAGGGAAGATGTGTTGCTTGCAGACATTGGGTCATCTTTTGTTTTCAGGCATTCTTCATCAACATTGGAGCTTCTTCATCATGGGGGGATATCTTATCTCTCTACTTTCCTCTTATGGGGGGGTCATTTATTGTATATACATGATGCATGTTGTCCTTGGGGGGTATCATTGAGTCCTCCATACATCATGTTGTTTTCTTTTGTTTTCTCTCTTTTGGAGAGGAGTTTTGTCCCATTGGGTTTTCTCCTTTTCTCTGCTTGTGAGAGATTGCATCATTTTCATTGTAAATGGGTACCTAACATGGCCTAGTAGCCAGGACCCATAGTCATAGTCTTTCCATAGTTTTCATAATTATCTTCTCCCTAAGTTGCACTTAAGGGGGGTGTTGGTGTGAATAATTGTCTTGTACCTAGCTAATTCATTCACTAGGTAAATTAGGGGACATATTCACATGGTTAAGTTTACTTAGGTAAAAGATTCTTTCTAGAAGTCTTAGTTGGCTTATCTAGAACTTATCTTATCTAGCTAGGATGCATCATTTCCTAGGTGATTAGGTTGTTGGTTGTCTCATGTCATAAGATCATGACATTTTTCAACATCATATTCATTCCTATCTCTCAACCTTTCCCATATAAGCAAGGCATCTCATGTACATTTGTATTCAAGCAATCAATCAATCTTGCATTGTGAAGCAAGATTTCTTGCCATTCTCTCTCTTGTGGAAGTGGTTTTGGTCGCAACTAATCTTGGGGGTGTTGGTGAGTCACCATCAACTCCTACATGGTATCAGAGCTCCTTCAAATTTTGACAATGTCCAAGACTTTTTCTCCAAGCTCAATTCTCTTAGATTGCAGTTATCTAATTGTGGGGTTACTAAAGAGGATGAACAGTTGATACTTTCTATTCTTTCTAAGCTTGGTCCTAATTATTTAGTGTTTGTTTCTACTTTCTATGCTACAATGGATGCTCTTGGCAATGCATACAAAATACCTTCTCTTGATGAATTTGCAGCTCAACTCACAAGGGAATAAGCAAAGTGGGTACACATTGGCACATTGAAGTCTTCTAGATCTCATGCTCTTGTTGCAAAGGAGACAAAGGATTCAAGTGGGAAAGGTAAGAAGTAGAACAAGGCACCCAAGTCTAATGAGCAAGGTAAATATTCTCCTTCACATAGCACTCCTGAGTCCACATCCTCTTCTAAAGAGGAATCATCTAAAAAGAAGTCAAAATGTGCATATTGTAAAAGATTAGGACATGATGAGCATATATGTTATAATAAGAAGATTGATGAACTGACACACCTTCTTCAAAAGAATAAGATTAACTGCCCTCATTGTCTGGTACTTCTTCTTCAACATCTCAATCGGCAGCCCCATCATCATCAACTCAGTCACAGGACACAGGATCTACTTCTGGGCTACACAAGATGAAAGGACAAGCACTCTTGGCCTCTACAAGTCTTGCATCTCATAGATGGCTTCTTGATTCAGGGGCATCGCATCATATGGCATCTTCTATGGATATCTAGAACTTATCTTAACTAGCTAGGATGGTTAAGTTTACTTAGGTAAAAGATTCTTTCTAGAAGTCTTAGTTGGCTTATCTAGAACTTATCTTAACTAGCTAGGATGCATCATTTCCTAGGTGATTAGGTTGTTGGTTGTCTCATGTCATAAGATCATGACATTTGTCAACATCATATTCATTCCTATCTCTCAACCTTGCCCATATAAGCAAGGCATCTCATGTACATTTGTATTCAAGCAATCAATCAATAATGCATTGTGAAGCAAGCTTTCTTGCCATTCTCTCTCTAGTGGAAGTGGTTTTGGTTGCAACTGATCTTGGGGGTGTTGGGGAGTCACCATCAACTCCTACAATTTTCAATAGTAGAATAATGTTTTTGTGTTACTAATATCATTACTTGCAACTTGTGGTGATTTAGAGGATTAGCTTTCACACTTCAATTTTTGGGTGTTAAAAAGAACACACACAATTAGTTTTGGTGTTTAAAAATTGACATGAATGTCTCACATTTTTGAATTTGGGCTATAAAAAGAGCCAAAAACCCCCCACATTTATTTTTGGTGCACTTAAAATGAAAAAAAACAACTATAAAATTTACCTATGTGGGTTAAAATTTGTTGGAAGAATGTCATTGATGTTGTAGTTGGCAACATGAGTATGAGGAATAAGCACAAAGGTATATAACGGTGTGTTGCAGTATTGTCATTGATGTCAATATTATATCTTGATGAGGTGATCATGGTGTAGATCATTGGAGATCATTTTTTTTGGTTCTAACAAGTTTTGGAGTATTTGTGGAAGATATTTTTGCTAGATGGTTTGATCTGGTAAAGTTGGTTGTGATGGAAATTTGACTAAGTGTCAACTCTATTAAGTTGTGTAACAAAGCATCCAATTTTTGGGTCTGCATCAATCTAAAAATGAAGTTTTCATTCTACACTTATAATATTATTCTATTGGTTGTTAGAAGTATCTATTTCTAGAATTTCATCAAGTTTTGACCTCTGGTTTGGAAGCTATGGTTGACAAAGTTTTAAATCTAGCAGGATACAATCATTTTTCATACAGTGTATTTGAGTGGGGGATTCTACTCTTCTCTATAGATAAGTTTTTGGGTTTGTGCTTTTGAGGATATGTTGAAAGATGGAATTAGTTTGTGAATTCCATTTGGCATTGAATTTTGAGGTCCACATGTCCAAATGTGGGTATACAATTGAAGAATTTTGGTATTAGGTCTTCTATGGTGTTGACCTAATAATTTTGAAGGTATGTGAAGGTTAAATAAGTATTGTAGTCTTATGTGAGATCTATTATAGGTTCATGCTGACCTATTTCAAGTTATTTTGAAATTTGAATTTGGGTATTCGTGTATGGAAAGAGTTGAAAACAGAGAGTTATATACATTGAATGTTACATCTAATTAGGTTGACCTAATTGATGTTATGCTTGATGTGGATATATAAGCTAGATATTTTTTTGTCTTTAGATAGTGATGAACGTTGCAAGTATTCTACATGTATGTGATATGAATCTTATCAGAGTAGTATGAATTTAAGTTGTGAATGATCAGTAGAAGATTAGAGTGATATGAATGTAGAGGAAAGCAGATTGTTAGATCTGAGCCAGATGAAGTGTGTAAAGTTAGTTTAACAAGCTTCATGGGAATTGTATTTCATGCATATGAAATATGTAATTGTAACAGTTCAAACTAGGTTGTGAGCCACAATATCTCATGATCTATCTTTTTCTCTGTGGACAGTGAGTCCACTTGTAGTGAGCACTCTTGTAAATACCCAATAACTAGTTATAATATATTGTGGGCTAATCCTCATCATGGTTTTTTCCATTTTGGGTTTTCCACTTAAAAATATTGGTGTTCATGTGTTATAAGATGTTGATGTTTCATGCTTTCTTTCATTACTGTAATTGAATCTACTAAGTGGATCGAATATTTAAATATTTGAATGGTTTAAAATAATACTAATTCATTCAGGCCCTCTCAATATTTTCTTTGTTCAACAATTGGTATCAGAGCTTGGTTCCTTGGAACTTAGAGATTAACCGCTTGGGGAAGATCTTGGAGGTTGAACACATGGCTGCTAGAAGACTACCTACTACTTTAGAAGAGATTCCTACCATTGGATTCATAGAAGAATATTGCATGCTTGAAAAATATGGAGAACTCAATGTTGCACTTGAGGATCTTGAAAAGAATCAAAATGAAAATACAGATTTGAAAGAAAATGTCAAAGAAGCAAATGAATGCATCAAAAAATTGAGAGAACAAACCAAGAAGTTCAAAGAAAGGAATAAGGAAGTCAGTGAATAATTGAAGCTAGAAAATGAAACTACCACTTGTCTAAAAGTGCATGTTGAAGAAATGAAAAGAATTGAGGAATGTCTGAATACAATGGTGAAAATAAAATCCAAGGAATGTTTAAGGATTGAACAAGAAGTTGTAAATCTAAGATTAGATCTGGAGAAAGAAAGGATTCATGAAGAAAAATTTAAGATGAGTGCTACAAAGCTTGATGAAATGATTACAAATTAGAAACGAGCTAAAGATAAAGAAGGATTAGGATTTGAAAAGGGTGAAAGTTCAAAATCAGAATAAACATCAAGCATTGAAAAGAAGATGGAAGATAAGAATAACAATGGAAAGAAAATATGAAATTAAAGGAATGAACCTAGAAAACCATCGGTCAAACAACCAAATGCACAAATGTACCCATGTTTTAATGGTTTTTGTTATTCATGCAATAAATTTGGATGTAAGGAAATGGAATGTAGAAGAAGAATGGATCATAATGTTCCATCCTTTTCTAGTCAATTCTTTACATGCAAGAAATTTGGTCATAAAACTAGTGAGTGGAGAAGTCAAATAATGAATGGCTATAACAATGGTAGAATGGTTCAATATTTCAAAGGCTATTTTTATACATGGTATGGATTTGGACATGAAGCTAACCAATGTAGATCTAGAATGAATGAAAGGAATACTAGTCAAAAGAATAACACTTTTTACAATTACAATAGACCTAGACACATTGCTATATTTTGTAGAAGCTAAAATATGAGGAACGATAATTCGACAAGAAGGAATGAACTAGTAAAAAATATTGATATGAAATAAAGAAAGGAGATGGAAAATATCTAGAGAAAGAAGGAAGAGGAAGAAATTAAGGATGAATTTGTACCATCCTCCAGTGTAGATCTTTCCTCCAAAAGCTAAGTTGAGAGATTTGGCTCAAGGAGAGCTTTAATGAAAATCTCTCATCACCTACCAAAGAAGAAGTGTTTGATGTCTCAACATGAAGATATGTGATGAATATCGACATGCTTGATTTTTTGGTGAAGACTCCAGAAGAAAATTTGTCAATGTTGAAGTTTACAGAGCATCAAAAGATGACTATTCATATAGTTAAAGGTTTACCAACTTTATTGTTTAAATCATTAACTACAAAATTAGGTCAAATTTCAAGGGTTATAAAGTGATCTTACTTAGCCAATTCCATCTATAACAAGCATTGAAAAGAAGCAAAGCAGCGAGGAAGTGATTTGAAGTGATCAAAGCTATTTATGACTTGTGCATTGAAACCCTAGTTCAAAAAATGAAAGAAAAGGTATTTACAATCTCTGTTTTCCCTAGTTTTAAAAAGAACTTTGTTTGAAAGAAATTTGAACTCTTTGTAATGGCTAGATTGAGGCTTATAGATATTAATAAGAAGCCACAACCAAAATTTAAGAAATACCCTACAAAATCAATAGAAGACGACTCGCTAGGTGCAATTTTGCATGTTCCATATGGGGTTTCTCCAATAGAAGATATAAGGATTTACATTTGATGGAACGATGGAAGAATTTGATCACACTAAGCTACGAGATTTGTGGGTTAAAGAATTAACTAGAGATAACTTTTCTCTAAAACCAGAATATCAAAACCTAGTCACAAAGAAATTAAATGTATGGCAATGGTTTCAAAAATTTTGTTTTGATGGCAAGTAGGTTAGAATGGAATTAAGTAGAATTTGTAGACATGTAAAATGTACCAATTGACATTATGAACCTGATCCCAACTACTAACATCGTTTCATCCTTAATCATCCTTCGGTCTAACCATTTAATCAAATCCGCCTATCTGATTAAATTCATCAATATTCCTCTCTTAATTAAATAAACCAGTTATCTAATTAACTCACCTCTTCTCGATAATTAAATTAATCATTTTGATCTAATTATCCCCATTTAATTAAATAATCAATTTAATTTAATTAAATCTCTAAAGTCTATCTATTAAATTAAATAAATTAAAACCTTATTTAGTTTAATCTAACATCATCCTTGTTAATTAAATAAATCATAAATCCCTATTTAATTAATCCTCTTATCATATTATTCTCCTATTTGATTTAAATAAATCCACAAATTTAAGTCAAATAGGTCATATCATTTAATATCCTTCATTAAATTAATTAACCTTGATTAATTTAATCTCCTATCATGTCCCATCCTCGAACATTTACCACTTGCACATGAAAATAGATTTAATGGATTTATTAAATATCTATTTTCCTCAACAAGGCATTTTTTGGAATATTCTCCAAGTTTGAATTTAAAAATCCAAGTTGACATGTACATCCAACAAGGCATTTAACTCCATATTACATGTCCTTTGCCTTGATCCAAGTGGCATTTAATGCATTTTCCCTTCCCTCTTGCAAGTCATTTCAACAAAATTCAAAATTCAAAGATAGGTATTTATTGGCACAATCCTCAAAACTTGCACATCCTCCATCCACTCATAGGTTGACAAGTGGCATCTTGCCATTGGATGAATGTTAGTCCCACATTGCTCAATTTTGGACATTCATCCTTCAATCTCTTCTATAAATGAGGGGCTCATCTCCTCATTTGATCATCCACAAATTATGCAAAGTTACCATGCTCAAATATCGATCAAATTTCATCCATCATCATTGAATCATAGCTAGGTTATGTAGGTTTTTCCATTGGAGCACTCATCAAGCATCAACAAAGTGGATCACTCATCAACATTCATCAACATACATCAAGCTTGCATCATTGGAGTTGGGAAAGGGCCAATTTTCACATCAAATTAGCACTAAGTCCCTCAAAATATTGAGAGTTTGTTTGGTTTTAGAATAGGATTTGATGTTTTGTTTCAAGTTTATTGTGTTCTTTATTTCATTCCTCTTCTTTTACATTCAAATGAATTTCTTGAGGAATCATGATTTTAACCTTGTATTTAATCTAATAAGTTGATTGTTTCTTGTGTTTTGCAGGTGTTAGAATCCTGGTTCACATTTTGGTGCTAGAAGGAGGGCATGATCTCATTTTTTTATACCATTTTCCTAAACATTTTGTGTTTTTCTTTGTGCAAAGAAAAATTCCAATGCTAGAAGGTCAACGTTGCCATATAGCATCATTGGTTCTCTAGCGTCACCATACAACACTGCTAGAAATTCAAACTATGACGCTGGAGTCTTCTCGCCCAAGAATTTGAATTTTAAACTACACCGCTTGAGCAATCTGACCCACGGAATTTTTCAAAAAAAAAAAATAGCAATGCTGAGAAAAAGTGTGACACAGTTGAGCTCACTGGCCTAGACACAGAGTGATGTTGATTGGTAAGCGGTGTTGTACAACACCGCTAATAAATCAAACTGCGACGCAGTCACAGGTTGTGCCACTGGTAGGGAGTAAAAAGTTGAAATTTAATTTTAGCACGTGCTTTTTGTCAAATGATGAATTTACCTTCTATTTTATGCTTTTTAACCTCTTTGTTTTGTAGAATTTGATTGATTTTCTCTCTTGTAGGTTGGATCAATTCAAAACAAAAGAAAAGGAAGCATTATGATGATACTTCACAAAATCAAAGTGTTTTTAAACACTTTAGTGTTTGTTTAACACTTTTTTAAGAAATTGTCATCTCTTTTTGCTTAGAACACTAATTTTGTTTGGGCTTTAAAAAGAATCTTTTCAATTTTTGCAAAGGTTTAAAATGAACATTAGGAATACAACTTACTAGAGTTTGTTTTTTGGTTCACAATTAAACAAAACAACTCTCATTTGTCTTTTGGTGCTTAAAAAGAACTCGCTGTTGCTTTGTGACCTTAAAATGAACATGTGCTACTTTTTTTTTGTGATTGTTTACTTAAACTAACATCATTGAAAAAGACATATGTGCTTCTCTCACACTTTATAGCGATCTTGAGAATCAAAAGGCCTTTTTTGTGATTTTAGGTTGAGATAAAGCAATCACCTCCACACTTCATTTTGGGTTTAAAAATTGAACAAAATCTTGTGCGAGTGTGAATGAACTTATTGCATGTGTTCTCCCTTTGTTTCTAAGCAAGGGTCGATCGAAATATGAATATGTTTATTCACTTTTATTTATCTTAGAGCACCTGCCTTGGGGAAAAATTACTCACCCAAGGGAATGACTCAACTGGTAACACTCTAAAGCCAAGAGTATTTCCAACCGGGATATAAATGTGGGTATTGGAGGAAATGCCAATATCAGGTGGTTGGCTCCAATGAGATGGATCTGAAAAGGGACTCTCGTCGTATGGGTTAATCTCCATGAATGGAAAGTCCTAATTAAAACCCATGTTTTAAAATTGCCAAAATCCTTGATCTATTTGTTGATGCAAGAAAGGTCGTTTTGAAGCCACCCCACACTTTTACGGTCTTTTAGTAGAAATGGAAAGCATTCCATGGGAGTTCCATGGGTATTGATACTTGGTTTCCCCGTATAAGTGAGTGTCATGGAGGGGAGCCAATGGGGTCAAGCATCTAACCATTCACTAAAGATAAGTGTAGCTTGACTTGTCCAAGTGGGGACTCAACAAATGCAGTCTTTCATATCCATAGGGTTGTGCATGTTCTTGGTATCAAAACACTTGCTTGTTTGAAAACATTGGGAAACACACATTCAATAGGAAAATCAAAATTTCAAACCCCTTAGTTAGAGAAAATACCTTTGAAAAAACCCAAGAACTATTGCTTACCCTAAGGATTATGTCCTTAGAGGTTTCTAAGTAATTGGGTTGACATCTTAATTTGCTTCTACCAAGGTCGACATTAGGTAACCATTGCCTTGATTTCCTTGAATTCCACATAGCACTTTGTGGGATGAAAGGAAGTTAGGACATTGGATGTTTAGTTTGAAAATCTAATCAAGAAATTGTTGTGGTAAAATCAATTCACTAATCAAGATGAAATCAATTGAACCCCGCACATGTTCTTGTATATCTTTTGTCCTATGGTCTTTTGAGCAAATATTGATCTCTTGGTTTGAATTACTCTTAGGGAAAAGCATGTTCTTCAAAACCTTGGCCTTGTAAACAAGTCCTTCTTAGGTTCATTTAGGATCAAAATAACCAATCATTTCATCCATCTCAAACTTCAATCAAATCCCATCTCACAAACAAATTTTGAACCATTGGAAAAATCATTCATACTAGAATTTTGGAAAAATCCTCTTGAAATAAAAACAAAATGATCTTGTTTGACTAGGTATGTGTAGATGAATCCTTCTTCATACACTTAGTTAAATTATTACCTTGTGGAAAAAAATCATTCCAAGAAAACATCTAACCTCTTGGAGTTTATGAGTTCATTATCAAATCCAAATCCAAAAATCAAAATCAAAATCAAATCCAAATCCAATCCAAATTTAAGAACCCAAAGAGTCCTAAAGTCTAGTATTCCTCCAAGGTTCCTAAAAAATCAACACCCATATCATTCACCCCTTTCATCCTTCATCTCATTGTTGGTCCTAAACACCTTAGAGGTGACTTTTGCAACAAGGTCACAACACAAGAGAAACATGGAATATGAACTTGATCCATACATCATGAGTAATCCAAGTCAACCAAACTATCAAAGCCTTACAAATTCCAATTCCAAATTTACAAATCTATCAACCAAATACTCAATGCATGAGTCTTCAACAAAACAACATTATCCCACCAAATCCATACATGCTAAATGAGAATATACCAAGTACAACTATACCAAACATGAAATTCTCGAATCCACACTTGGTAAAATTTTGGATATAGATATGTTTGCAAATCACATGAATGTTGTTCAAAATCCATCACACCAATATCTCCCCCTCACCTTTCACAATGACCCATCATCATCATTTAATGCAACACCGCAAACCTCTTTACCCATGACCTCACAAGGAGAAGGTGACTTGTTTGGACCAAGGGAAATTTTTGATCAAACATCATCATTTCCCCAAGGGAGCATGCCACTCACTCTCCCACCACTCCCACCTTTTCCATTTACATCTATATCACCTCTTGGTTTGGGGCTACCTTCACTACCACCGCTCATCCAAAACATCCCCCCAACCATCAATCAAGGCATCATACCAAATCATCCCCCCTTACCATCGATATCACAACAATAGATGGTGACCATCCCCATAGCACAAGCAACCAACACATCATCTATCATCCCTCAAAACATGGTCTCTCAAGGACTAACCATATCGATCACACCATCCACCAACCAAATCCCAATCATCAATACGACGTTACCTCTTATCACCACAACAAGCACTATTCCAAAACCACCTCCACAACCACCAACACCCAAACCAAACACATCAAACCAATACAAAATTGTGTTACAAGCTACTCAACGGGCTGCTTATCAAAAGGAACTCCAACAAAACCAAAACCGACAAGCTGCACAACTAGTTTTTTAGCAAGCTACACAAGTTTCTCAAACCCAATACCAAGCCCAACAAGCAAATGTTGTTCAAAATACCAACAAAATTTTAATGACTCCATGTATTGTTCCAAGTCAATGATCACATGATCAAGACCTATCCATCAACGAGCACATGAAATATTTTTCTACCTCATCCAAAGATCAAATCAACATACATCAAGAGTCACTTTTTGATCATGATAAGAATCCTTCAACAATATCCGGCAATGATCTATTTCAAGGAGTGATAACATTATTTGATCCTTTAATCAACAATCCATTGACCAATGATCATGTTGAAAATGTCTCTACATCACCTAATGAGTTAGAGGGCATATCTCAAAAATTCATTCCAAAGCATGATCAACATATTTCACCAAAGTCTAGCAATGGTCCTTTCCAAGACATATTGACATCCTTTGACCTCATGGTTGCAGATATTGAAGGAATCTTCAACTCAACATTTGATCCAAGTCCACTAAAAAATGGAGAGGATATTGAGCCAATTCCCATGCCTAATGATGACATCCAAGAACCTTTTATAAGCAATCCATCCTTTGAAACTAACCCATGCCAAGAACTTGATCCAAAGCATGTTGAAAGCAACTTTGAAATTATTCAAGATCAAGAATTCGTATCTCCAAGATACTATAATGATCCAATGGACACTCTCCTATCTATACAAGATGCACATACTCCTCCATCTACCCATGAGATGCTTTCCATGGATGGACACATAGATGATCTTCATTCAAAACAAGATTCATTTACTCCTAACATTATTACACAAAAAGAGCAGGTTATTGATTCCTACAATCAGACTAAGTTGTCAACATCAGGATCAGATATATCCAAAATTCAGACTGGGGACATCATGTATGAAGATATCTAGCAATATCCACTCAAGGGAACAAGTTAGATAGAACAAGATATTCTAGAGTTAGCAGAGCAGCAAATGGAAATAACATCATCTACAACGATCATTGATAAGTGAATGCATTCTAAACAAAAGCTCTCAGAACAAGCAGAATCAAAGCATGAAGTTGCTACTACCACCATATTGGGGGAAACTATGTCTCAAGCAAACATCAACATAGGGAGCATGAAGAATCCTTATGATGAAACTGATTCCAATACTACAACTAGTCATGTCATGAATCTTCATCCACCCATCATGCCATCCATGAATTGGGACCAACGTTAAAAGAAAGATTTGAATCAAAGCACAAAGAACGTTATCAAAGAAAAAGAAGCAAAGAAGAATAATGGACAAATAAAATACACATGGATACCAAAGAATACAAAGAAATATTATCCCTATAAAACTCCATTAGTCAAAGAAACTATGGAAAAAAATAAAAATGGGAAAAGTATCTGTCAAAGATGTCCACAAAAGAAAAAGCAGGATTTTCAAGTGACGTACAAAGTGTATCAAGCAGTTGGTCCTTATTCCATGCACACTTTTTTATCCACCCATCATTGCTCATCTTCCCAAGTTTGGAGATTCAAAGATTCCAAGTTGTCAACTAATCCATATTTTATTCCTAAACACACTCCATCCATTCCTCCATGCATGATATCTAATTCTCACATTGACCATGTATTGGAAATGACCCTTTATCATAAGGATTCAGAAGGCACTCTATTGAGATGTGCACACAAATACAAAGTCAACTCTGGTATCAATGAAGCAGATCAAGAATCTCAAAAGTTGTATTCAAGTGCACGTATCTTAGCAAAGCAACTTCTTAAAGTAGGCTATCAATGGAACATCATGACAGAAGAATCTACATCAACACCACCAGGTGGTTCAACATGAGCTTAAATTTTTTTAGAAAAATCAAAAAAATATAAAAATATAAAAATCCAAAAAAATCAGAAAAAGGATTGAAAACAGTAAAGAAAAAAATCATCCTCTAGTGAAATCCACTTCGGTAGCGCTTTGGGAAGGTACCATGATGAAAACCTGGAAAACAGGTGTCATGTGTAGAATCAAGCATCTACGTGTGCTACTTCAGGTGAAAGCATCTCATCCCATCCATAATAAATCTAGTATTCCATCCATCTCATCCATAATAAATCCATTCATCCATGAACCATTTATCCAATTCATTTTCATCCATTGACATCCATCTTCCAAATTATCTTGATCTTGGTAAAAGTTTGGTGGACACTTTACACTTGCTTACGATGAACATCTTGACATGGGTCATTTTCATTGATCCTATCCTACCCAACATTATCTGAGCCATGAAGCATTATCCAAATGAGAATTCTTTATCTGAACACCTTATCTTATCACAAGATAATCCTTGGCATCCTTTGTGTGCTTGCCATATCCATCAATCCATACACCTATCCAAGCGTCCACCCATGGTATTCCATACATTGCTAGACACTGGGAGAAGATATTTACATCTTGCTTTGGGAATAAACATTGATATATATCCTCCAACTTGTGTGGTGATCCGAACATTGGTAAACATGAAATCAAACTGGACAAAGCATTTTTGATCCAAAATCCAAATCACTAGCCCATGGCATATTTTGACAAGAGGATGTTCCTTATCAAGTTTTATCTTCAATCAAACATCAATCCAAACAATCAATATCAGTTGCATCTAACGTGTGCTTCAACATCACATTGAATCATTCAAAACATATTTTGTTCCAAATCAAGCTACATCAATCATGATCAATCAAATCCAATCAAAAAATCATCTCGGGATATCCTTGTGTTGCTTAACACTATCCTTGAATTGTTGTGTATTCTTAACAATGTTATCATCATCAATCCCATCAACATCTCAATCCTTGTGTTGCTTAACACTATCCTTGCATTGTTGTGCATCCTCAACATTGTTATCATCATCAATCCATCAATTTGATCAATCAACCTTAGCTTGGTTTTCAACAAAATCCCAAAACAGAGCACTGATATCATCACACACATCCATATCCAAATTGTCAAAATCATGCGAAAAATCCAAGAACATTCAAAACATGCAAAAAATCCAAAAAATATTCATAAAAGCCAAAAACAAAGTCGTCTTTTCAAACTATGGGTCTCTGACCCTTGAACGTAGGCAAGGTTGATCTTTGATCATCCCCCAAGACACTTAGGTTAGTCCTTTAGGAGTCTGTCACAATAAACTAACATCTCATCATGTATATCATTGTTTGTAAATTGGTCAGCTCGTTAGTTGAACTACGTGGTCTCTGCGTGTATAACGTAGGCAAGGCTAATCTGTTGATCAGTCCCCAAGGCCCCTAGGATAGGTCTTTAGGTTAGTCTCTTAGTAAAAATCTCAGAAAACCCCAAAAACATTAAAAAATCAAAAATCAAAACATTTGAAAATCTCATAAATAGCCTCAAAACATCTCAAAAAGATCAAAAACATCCAAATATTTGAAAAAAAATCCATCCATCTCATCTCGTATTGCACCCCTAATAACATCACTCATAATAAATGATCGTCATCCTCAATCTTTAGTAAGACAATCAGAAACAAGTCTACCAGGCGAAAAGTAAAAGCTCAAAATGTCAAGTCTTAGGTCTAAGTCAGTACATAAACAAGTTGGTCAACTCTTCGTGTCAATAACTCATCATCCAATTGGTCCCATATCAATCATTTGAAAGAACGCTTTAGATAAACAAAATGATGTGCCACCATCCACTAACATGTCCTAGGATGCATCCTTCCTACAATGGGCATTATCTTTTGGCAATAGTTTCAGTTCTTATCCTTAAAAACACATCCCCTTTTGGTTAGCGGTATTGAAGAACATCAGCTTGTTTGTTTACTTTGTCTTTATCCTTTTGACTTATCTTATTGTGCTCATTCCAAGGACTTCTCGATGATATCCGAACAAGAGGATTTAGAGAAATAGGAATGGGGCAATGATCATTATCTTTTGTCTACTGTGTTTGTTGGACGTTGTTGTAATATAACCTTGGCAAATACTTTCTTTGTTAGGTATGTATGGAGGAGGTTTTGGGAAACTTGTTGACTATTACATTGATAGGTTATACCTTTCCATATTTTTGTCTGAGGTGTTTGAAACTTCTAAAGTGCATCCTATCAAGGTTTCCATATGTCAGGTGGGTATGTGCAAGATCATCATAGAAAAAATAGGGCTATAAGTGGCAAAAAAATTAGAAAAATCAGAGTTAGGAAAATTGACGTAAAAATTTGAATAAGTTATGTATATTATTTCAAAAATATGTAAGAATACAATCTGTAGAAAATTGAATGTAGTTTCTAAACTACTAGGTATTTTTAAGAAAAAAAATCTATTTGGTGAAAATTTGAAATTTCAACACAATAGTACTTAAATTTTAGGGAAAAAATAAGTAGGTGTTTGTCTGACCACCCTAACCAAAATAAAATGATAATATTTTTTTATAATATTTTAGATATAAGTAGAGGACTCATGTCTCAATGTGATGCATATTTTCTTGTAATTTTTTTCCATGTAAATAATTAATTATGAATTTTTTATTACAAATTTTAAAAAATATAAAAAACTCGTATGTCTAACCACCTTAACTTGGTCAAAACTTCATGAAATTCAATTTTTCTTTTTTTAATCTTATAGTATGCAAATAATAGAATGTGATGCATGTTTTGAATTCAAAAAATGTGATATCGTTTGAAAGCTATAGATGTTTTTCAATCAGCCTATCAATTAGGACTTTAGTCATAATTCAAATAGAAAATGAATAATAATTACTTATTAAATTCAAAGTAGAGCATAATTTATATTGGTGGAAAGCTGAGAATCTCCTCTAAAAACCCTTTTCATTTCATCAATTTTGGGTAAAAAAGGTGTCGTTAGCCACATACCCATCATATTGCCACTTTTTGGCCCATCATGATCTTGCACATACCCAGGTGTGAACAAGGATAATCCTATCTATTTGTCAAGTCAAAGTCCATCACACTAGGTACAATTCCATCCCAGTTTTCTATACCTTGATGCATCGTACCATGTGTGTTATCAAACATAAGGAAATTTTCCCTTTGAAAATCCCAACTCCTCGGCAAGAAATCATCATCATTTTCATATTCATCATCTTGTGTCGTGTTGAAATGACTTCTTCTCTTTCATCCCTTCTTGCTTATCATGCTAACAAGGTACTATGACAGTTGATCATCATCATCATCCTCATTGTCATTGATCCTACATCCACAAATCATCAGCATATTGCATAAACATATCATATAGGAAACATATGCATTGCATATAAACATGGCATTATAAGCATTTTTCATAAAATTAGCATATCCCTTTCTCACTACATTGCACCCATTTTTCGCATCACATTGCATTCATGACATAAATCATTGCATAACATTCATTTGCATAAACATTGCTACCTACAACATAAATCATACATAATAAATACAAAAGCATTATAGATAATCCATTACATACATACTTGCATAACATCATAAAGTCATCTCACACATTACGTTCATTTTGCATAAAACATCGTCATATCAGTGCATATAGTGCATCACATTAAATGCATCACATAGATTACATTATCATTTAATATGTTTAGGATAATAATATTTGTTATTCTAAGCATCTTAGAAAACCATCTAATTTTGCATTATATCATACAAAACATGACCATTACATTGCATTATATCATCCATTAATCATCCATGTCATCTCATAAATAGCATCACGATCATTTTTACATTTCATTGCATCAATCATTCCACATCATTATAAGCAGAAATAGGAACATGCTAAATCCATTACATACAAAATGTACATCCATCATAAACATTTTATAAGCATGATTCACATCATACACCATAGATCATTTTCCATATCATTTTGCATCATTACACATCACATAAATACATCTGCATATCATAAGTTGACATAATATAGACTTGTTAGCCATAATCATAATGCATACATCATCGGAAATAAATATACCATAACATCATTGCACAACATATAGAAATAGAATCATCCATACATGCATAAATAAATGATACACATCACATCACATCAAAATCATCATTGGCTCATATATATATCATCAATAATGTAACTGTCATAGTACAAATAATTAGATCACTGTACATGTATGTCAATTAGTACAAAAAGGCCCATTGGGCTATAAAAAAGGAGCCCATAAGGCACAAAAAGTATCATCTCGATCAAGGTCTACCTCCTTATATGCTGCCCTCGCCCTTGTCACCGTGACCCTCTGCCGGTCTATGGCTAGTTTGCTGCAAGTACTCTGGGACCCGTGTTGCTCTAGGAATGGCCTTGTGATAATGCATCTGATAGTACTTGGCCTCTCGGATGACATCCCTATAGGACCGAACGAAAATTGTACTCTGAGAGGAGGAGGCTACCATGCTCTCCAACTGATGTCTCCGGCCTAGCTCTATGGCTTCCTGTAACTCTGTAGCTTGTCTCTACTGTATGGCCTGATCCCTTTCGGCCCTAAGTTGATCTCTCTCAGTCCTAGCCTAATCCCTCTCGGCTATCATGGTTTGGACTTGAGCTTGCAACTACGCAATCAATGCATCTCGGGGATCCACCTGCTCTGTTGGCTGCACTACTGGCTATGCTCGTGGTTGTACCTGAGGTTGATCCTCAGCCCATTGTGGTACACCTAGCGGCACCTGCTCCTAATTTGGCATCAGTACATCTACCTGACCTGGCTAAACTAGAGGCCTAGCCGGTTGCTCCTATCGTGCACCATCCCTTCATCCTTGTCATCCTCCTCTACCTCTTAATCTTTGTCAATCGGGGATTGCTCCTAGAATCGTCAAACATAGGGGAGGTCATAACCAATTCCTATATGTCTGTGTCACACCTAGACCTACAGGCCCCTAATCATAGGCCCATGGCCAAGCCACTAACTATCTGAAACTGTCAACGGCCTTTGAGGCAAGAATGTATCACCCCCATGAAACTTGTGACATGGTGTGGGAAAAGATGGCCACATAATCATCGTCGGTCTGATCCTGGGACTCACTGAACTGACACTGCACGTGCCTAGGAAGATATCGCTCTATCATAGTGTTCTCTCGCCCCTACATGAAATGGTCCTGGCAGGTGAAGAACATCTAATTTGTATCATCTGCCCATCCAGGCTAACCAAGGTATGGTTGCCATGTGAATACCTGCATCTTGTCTAGGAGCCTCCTCCAATAGGGGATCTCGTGCTCACCTATGTGTGTGAAGGACACACCACCTTTGTAGCGCCATATGAGGGGATTGTCTAGCATCATCAGAACTGTAACAATCTGTTCCCAAAGGATAACAATGTACTCCCATGCCCATACATGGAGAAGTGTCATGTCTGCCCCGAGTGCTCTATTGTCAAGGTAGATGTACTCATGGAGATCTTTGTACAAAGAGGCTAGAAGAACTATCCCCCAAGCAAAATGAACTCATCTGTCATGAACCATGCACTCCCAGCAAAGTCCCTAGCCAAGACTGAAGTATCGGCCCCATCAGTCTAGGGCAACAAGACCCAAAATAACTATTGCAACAACCAAGCGGAAGGCAGGTGCTAGGGCCCTATGTCGCTTGAGCTCGATCTGCCCCTCACAAATAACGATGTCCTTTGTGGTGAGGACTCTGTGGTAGGAATTACACCCTCATCCATATCGAAAATGACTCATCGACCATGAATCGACAATCATAAAATGTGCCAAACATCCTCCAATGTGATGATGGCTTCGTTGGTAGGAAGGTGGAACGAAGAGGTCTCACTATGCCATCTCTCAAGAAGCACTGATATCATCCCGAGGTGTGTGTGAATGGGCGTTGTGTAGGTGATGTACCATAGCCCCATGTCCTGTAGTCGATCCTGATCCCTGTCACTTAGGTCCTGCAAATAATCGAATAGATCCCGCAACCTATGCTCTCGGGAGTAGAGCTCCCTCGCTACATCCTACATCAGAAAGGGTCATCATGTTAAAAAATTGAAAATTTTTTTGTCAGGCATCCAAGAAACCTCTCTAGCATTGCAATCCGTGAAGGTGTCACAGTTTTATTTTTAATCAAACTCCAAAGCTAGGGCACAAAAGGCTGAAAGCACACTGCAGTGGTGCACTTTCCTTCCCAACGGTGCAATTTGCAAAAATAAAGGACCACCGCGTTGTAGTTTGGAAATCACCCCGCTAGCCATGAGCTTAGCGTCAGAGTTTGGAGTTTATTTTAAAACTCCAAACTCCACCACCATGACACTATTTGACATCGAGCGGTGCAGTTTGATTTGCGAGCAGTGCTATATAGTGTCACTGCAGAATGACTAACTTTGAAAGCATTAAATGAAGGCTAAAAATGAAAAATGAAGCTTGGGAAATGATCACTCACCGGTGCCCCAATGCTGGGTGGTTGTTGGAACATTTAGACTCGGTCAGAAATGTGTATCAGAAGCTGTCATTGTGCCATTTCGTCATGAGGTTAGAGCTCAAATCTTAGGAGTGCTAGATGGCTGTGTGTGAAAATAAATTGAAAGTGACCCCTCGAAGCCTTTTTAAGCTTGAAAATTAGGGTTTTTTAACCGCAATTGGCTATCCTACTAGGGTTTTGGACCGTTGAACTTGTTTTTCTCCAATTGAGGCCTGTTTTAAATCATTTTATTGCGTTTAGACAAGTTTTTGGCCTCTAGGATCCTTTTTGGACTTGTCGGGCGCCTTGTCCTCTTTTTTTGCGAGATCACCCAAAAATTAAAATTTTCATCCAATCTCTTGAGGGGAAAATATATTGGCATGGTTTCTCTCACTAGGCAGTAGTGGGGCAAGATTTTTGAACAACAATTTTTTTTGGCTTTGATCAAGATCGTATATTCTTTGAACCAACACAACAAGTGCATTACTTCAAAGAGGGGCAAAATGTAGACACGTAAAATGTATCGATTGACATTATGTGCCAAATCCTGACTACTAACTTTGTTTCATCTTGAATCATCCTTCGGTCTAACCATTTAATCAAATCCCCCTATTTGATTAAATTCATCAATATTCCTCTCTTAATTAAATAAACCAGTTATCTAATTAAGTCACCTCTTCTCGATAATTAAATTAATCATTTTGATCTAATTATCCCCATTTAATTAAATAATCAATTTTATTTCATTAAATCTCTGAAGTCTATCTATTAAATTAAATAAATTAAAAACTTATTTAGTTTAATCTAACATCATCCCTGTTAATTAAATAAATCATAAATCCCTATTTGATTAATCCTCTTATCATATTCTTCTCCTATTTGATTTAAATAAATCCACAAATTTAAGTCAAATAGGTCACATCATTTAATCTCCTTCATTAAATTAATTAACCTTGATTAATTTAATCTGCTATCATGTCCCATCCTCCAACATTTATCATTTGCACATGAAAATAGATTTAATGGATTTATTAAATCTCTATTTTCCTCAACAAGGCATCTTTTGGAATATTCTCCAAGTTTGAATTCAAAAATCCAAGTTGACATGTACATCCAACAAGGAATTTAACTCCATCTTACATGTCCTTTTCCTTGAGCCAAGTGGAATTTAATGTATTTTCCCTTCCCTCTTGCAAGTCATTTCGACAAAATTCAAAATTCAAAAATAGGCATTTATTGGCACAATCCTCAAAACTTGCACATCCTCCATCCACTCATAGGTTGACAAGTGGAATCTTTCCATTGGATGAATGTTAGTCCCACATTGCTCAATTTTGGACATTCATCCTTCAATCTCTTCTATAAATGAAGGGTTCATCTCCTCATTTGATCATCCACAAATTATGCAAAGTTACCATGCTCAAATATCTATCAAATTCCATCATTCATCATTGAATCGTAGCTAGGTTATGTAGGTTTTCCCATTGGAGCACTCATCAAGCATCAACAAAGTGGATCACTCATCAACATTCATCAACATACATCAAGCTTGCATCATTGGAGTTGGGAAAGGGCCAATTTTCACAACAAATTGGCACCAACTCCCTCAAGAGACTGAGAGTTTGTTTGGTTTTAGAATAGGATTTGATATTTTGTTTCAAGTTTATTGTGCTCTTCATTTCATTCCTCTTCTTTTACATTCAAATGAATTTTTTGAGGAATCATGATTTTAACCTTGCATTTAATCTAATAAGTTGTTTGTTTCTTGTGTTTTGCAGGTGTTAGAATCTTGGTTCACAGAATACATGATAAATTTGTTTGGATAGACATGCCTAACTGTAATGACAGAAAATGTACTCCCTAACATGGCCTTGATTTAGTTTTGTAATGTGTCTAACATATTCACATTAGGCCTTGGGCCCTTGTGAACTAAATGACCTTATTGGTACCTTATTTAGAGTTTTCTAAAGTGTTAAAAACTTTCACACTTTTCTAGGGTTTTTTATAAATAATTGGGCTTCTTTATACTTTAATTGTCCTAATTTTGCATCCACAAGCCTCATTTAATGCACTTTTTAAAGGATAATCTTGATATAATCCAACATCCAATAATAATTTAGTTTTTTTGTAGGTTGTGTGGCCTAGATTTAGTGATTTGAGACTCATACACCACCTTGGGTATATGATTCCCACCTAGGGTTTTGGGCCCTAATCTATATTTCACAACTTTCTAAGCATTTTTTGAAATTGTCCCATAATTAATGCCTAATGGGACTCATATGCCACTCCTGGCATATGAGTATCGTGTGGCCAAAAATTAAAATTAACTCAAATTCTTGGCGGGATTTTATTCTCCTAGATCTAATGTTGGCTTGTAGTGTTGTAATTTAAAGATTTTTCAGATAAATAAGTACAAATACAAGTTTCTTTCACTCATTTTACACCTAGAAATTTGAATGAGCATCCTTATAGCAAATTTGAGTTCACAAGTGCATTAAAGTGTTTACAAGAGCATTCAAGGATATATTATCAAGTATTTTAGAGCATAATTCAAGCATCAAGCATCATGTCAAAGTCATCATGCATCATGTTGGTTTTTGAGCTAACAATTGGGATGTAGGGTTTCATGATTCAAGCTAGCATTCAATTCAAGATCTATCACATTAAAGCAAGAGTCAAGATATACATCCTGTAGTGACAATAAAAGTATCATTTTCCCTTGCTTTCTTGGATAGTTGAAATTAAAACTTGACCAATGGTGTCTTGGAGTGGTGTTATAATGTCTTGTAGACATTAAAACTATTTTAAGACCTTTATTTAGCTAAACCATGCTTTAATTTTTCCTTTGCAAAGCTGTTGTGAAGTGTTGTAACACACTTTCGTACTTTTCTATGACTTATTTGCTTAATTAAGCCTAATGGGCCCCTTTCTAAATAAAATATGTATAATGTATACCTTGTTTAAGTGTTGTAAAGTGTTTTAAAGCACTTTCACATTTAACTAGGTGGTCTTAATTCATTAAGTTTAAGTGGAGTTATTAATCCCACTTTTAGGCCTTAATTTTGACACCTCTTGAGGATCTTTCCTAACAAGCATAAATTAAATATCAAAATTATTTCATTGGGAAAAATTTGGTCCTAGTAAGTTGAGCTAGGACCAATTCACCCTTGATGGTAAATGGGTCCTGTCTTAATAGAAACCCCCTTTTATGGTGATCTGGAATTGGTTTTTGATCCTCTTTCAACTCCCCGAAACTTGGTCCTGGAAACTTAGTGAGGACCCATTTGCCTTTGGTGATGAATGAAACCTCCATTAATGAAACCTTAATTTTTGAATTTCATTCTAGTGGGAATTTAATTATCTCTCTTTCCAGATTTGGTGTTGGCCTTAATTCTTTGAATTTTGGGGTTAATATCCTAATTTAGTATAAATAAGGGGTTAATTCACAATGTTTCTCCTAGCAATTTTTCAAGAGCATCCTTATAGAAAATTGGAGTCTACTACATCATTTCAAGAGCATTTTCAAGGCATCACAAGGCCGATTTCAAGTAATTATTAGAGCAATTCAAAGATCATATCATCATGGCAAGGTTCTAATTGCATCATTCCATGTCCATGCTTCTTTATCTTATTTTGAATCATTTAGTTTAATTACCTACAAGGGATTTTATTGAGGAAAACCACTATTCACTAAAAAATCAACAAGTTTGTTGTCCTTGAGTGTGTGATTGCAAATTTATAGGTTGAAGAGCAATATTATCAAAGTTGCAAATTTTTCATTCAAGGTGCAAGATCACAAAAATAGCCCTACTCAACTCAATATTGACTTCTAGAATAATAGAGATTTCAAGAGTACAAAAATTAAAGTACAAGATCCTAAAATTAGTTTTTTGAAACCCTAAAAGGACCCATTCACCCCTGAAGGAGAATGAGTCCTCCATAGCTCAAAAACAACTACTTTTTGGACAGGTATGCAAATTTTTACACTCTAAAAACATTCCTCATAGTTGCTATAATAGTTAGGGTTATTTTTTAATTGTTATTTGTATCTTATTTTGCATAATTGAAGTGATATTGGCTTGTAAAAACAAGTGATCTATCTCACATTTTTGGGATAGATCCTATTTCCCTTCATATCATTTTTGGTGAATCTAACTTATTTAACATTTCACTTTGCTAAATTTATGGAGTCTTTCATTACATTTCAAGTTAAATCTTCCATTCATTGCATTTAGATTTACATTGAAATAGGGTTTCTTCTTTTGCATTTAAATATTTCATATCATATAGGGTTTAGATTTGCATTATTTTGCACTTCTTAAATATGAAAAAATACAAAAATAAAGCAGTCATTATGCATTGCATTTAGATTTCATTAAATTGCATCTCAAACTAGGTCTTGCATTTCATCTTTCCATTACACTTTTGCATTGAATTTTTGGAAAATTTGAAGCTACCTTTCACTGTCTACAACCTGCAACTAAAAGATATATCTGAAAACTTGCAAACCATTAAAAAATAGTTTAAAAAGACCTTACCAGGACCCATTCAACCTTACTGGCGAATAATTCTTTGATTAGGTCTAACCTGAAGCTTCTGGCAACTAAAAAGACATCAAAATTTAGTTTGAAATCCACAAAAAAATCCCAGAAAAACTGAACTAGGACCCATTCACCCTTATTGGCGAATGAATCCCTATTAGTTACATATCTACAATTTTAAGACATTAAAATCTTAGTTTATAGCTTTTGTTTGGTGCATTCATCTTTCTATTTTAGTTTATAGTTTTGTTGTTTCATCAATTTCATTGCATTTATCTTAAAATGCTTCATTTTAGTGCATTGTAAAAAAATCAAAATTGCATCAAAACATTTTTGTTTTAGCTTATTGCATTGTTTAATCGATACATTACAATGTTTAGGTCTAAAATTCTGAAAATGGAGAATTGTTTAAGCAATGTGTGGAAGTCTTTGTTCTCTTTGGTTGATGTTTCATATTTTGTTTTTGGCAATGACCCTAATGAAATTGAACTTATTCATGCTCACAAAACTCCTAATGCATGTCCTCCTCATGATTTTGACATCATTGTATAGAAGATGATGCCAACATGAATGAATGAAATGATTTCCTTAACAACCTCGAGTCCAATGCATCCTTTTATCCTTCAATGAAACAACCAACATAATTTGAAATGTTTGGTATTCTACATCCTAAAATTGAGTCACAAGTTGAACCTAAGTTCCCTACCATAGGTGAACCTAACACCTCTAAATAAGAAAAATTTCAATAATCTTATGTCAACAAAGTGATCAATACATCAACAAACCTTGAAGAGATATATAGAAAAGGATTCACAATCTTACACAAACAAGGATGTGATACAACAAGTGAACATAACATTCATCAATTCATAGAGCAAATACCAATTGAAGAAACCAAAGGGTTGGGATATCAAGATCCGCCTCACAACATAAGACCTCCTAAAGAATACCTAAGGCTTCGTAGTGACGGTATGTTATCTTAGATCCCCCTCATGATATACATGTCCACCTTCCTAAAGAGAAACCCATACCTCCTAAAGATAAGGATAATAAAAACAAGACCATCTTAATAAATCCTACCCTCATTTCATCTAAATAAGTTGATGAATCTAGCAAGCACAAGAGGCCTTACAAGCTACAAAAGCTCAAATTGCCTTGTCTGCCACTTGGAAGTGAAAGGAAACTACAAATACTTGTAAACAATGAACTTATAACATTACCACCAATGAAAGACAAGCTCATACTATATCCTAAAGATGCAAATGTTCCACATTCTTGATATGAAAAAAGTCTTGCACATAGTGTTAGGTATGTGCAAGATCATCATGGAAAAAATATGCCCTTAAGTGGCAAAAAAATCACAAAAATTAGAGTTAGGCAACTTGACGTAAAAATTTGAATAAGTTATCTATATTATTTAAAAAATATGTAAGAATAGAATCTATAGAAAATTGAATGTAGTTTCTAAACTACTAGGTTTGTTTTATAAAAAAAAATCTATTTCTAGGTGAAAATTTCAAATTTCAATGGAGTAGTACTTAAATTTTAGGGAAAAAATAAGTAGGTGTTTGTCTAACCACCCTAACTGCAATAAAATGATAATATTTTTTTATAATATTTTAGATATAATTAGAGGACTCATGTCCTGATGTGATGCATTTTTTTTTGTAAACTTTTTCCAAGTAAACAATTAATTATGAATTTTTTATTACAACTTTTAAAAAATATAAAAAACTCGTATGTCTAACCACCTTAACTTGGTCAAAACTTCATTAAATTCAAATTTTATTTTTTTAATACTATAGTATGTGAAGCATAGAATGTGACTCATGTTTTGGATCCAAAAAATGTGATACCGTTTGGAAGCTATAGATGTTTTCCAATTAGTCTATCAATCAGGACTTTAGTCATAATTTGAATAGAAAATGAATAATAATTACTTATTAAATTCAAAGTAAAGTCTAATTTATATTGGTGAAAAACTAAGAATCTCCTTTAAAAACCCTTTTCATTTCATCAATTTTGGGTAAAGAAAAAGTCATCAGCCACATACCCATCATATTGCCACTTTTTGGCCCATCATGATCCTGCACATACCCTACTAGTACTAGTACTAATGAGTGTTGCAAATTTGAATTAGTTTTGAGCAACTTTCACTTCGATGACAATGATTTCCATTGAGTGATTAAATAACATACACCCCTCTTGCTCCCTGCCATGTACAAGTTGTAGAATCTTAAAACATTCCCACTATTACATGTTTTACACTCATTGAAAATCATTTTCTCTAATGCAAGGAGCTAATTTTCCTCACTTACCTTAGCTCATTCTTGTCTTGCACAAAGAGGGGGTAAGAATTTGATATCCTTTTCCTAGTATTGCATTTGTCGTTATCCCTTTAGCTAGTTTCCTGCCTTCTGTTTATATTGACTGAGATTGGGAGGTGGATAACTTGCTTTAGGTTGACTCGCCTATGCCTTACAAGTCTTTTTCCTTTTTCTTTTTTTTTGATTTCATGTGCATAATGTGTTAGGAATTGCATGCAAAAAATATCAATTAAATGAAAATAAAGATTAAATAGGGGAATGAAAAACACACAAATAATAATGTAGCAAGAGACAATATTTAATGTGGTTCACCCAAACTTGGGCTACATCCACCAATAGAGAGTCCAATATTATTATCTAGTAAATAGAAACCATTACAACTAGTAATCCTTGCAACTCAATACTACTGCAAATGCTACAATACAAAAATGTCAACAAAAACCCTAACCCTTAGCTTATTATCAAGACTTATGTTGGTTACAAAATAGGGGTTTTTATGTCGGCCAGGGAGTGTGCTAGGGACACTGCCCCTAAACCCTGCAAGGATAACTACTCGTTGATCCCATCTTTGGGGCTCTTCCCCCAAACCCCCGTTAAATAATTTTGGGGGAAACCACACCAATAAAAGTGGGGAAAATTTAACCTCCAAGTCTAATTAGGCTCCATATACTAGCATAATGTGATCCCCCATGATGTTTCATTTAATTTTCTTCTCTCTTTTGTGCATTCTTCTATATGTACCTTCATTATTCTCTAAGTCGTAATCATTTTTTCATTTGTCTTGTACTTTCCTTTTGGGGATGACACAAGGCATCGAGACATTTATGTCTCTTCCATGTTGAGCCAATTTTTTTCCTTTATCTTTTTCATTTGTCTTGTGTTTTCCTTTTGGGGATGATACAAGGCATCAAAAAATTCATGTTTCTTCCATGTTGACCTAAAGTATTTTTCTTTATTTTTTCTCTTTGTGTCATTCTTCTAGTTTAATGAGTTTCAGGGGAATGATGGCAGCTCCATGATCTATGAAAACATTATAGCACAAACATATTAATTAACCCCAAATCCATATATCCCTTATGTGTTTGTGGGGAAACCCTTCCTATTTCATGATGTAGCTTGCTTCAGAAACATATGAATTTTCATAGGATTTTCTGAGGAAATCTCTCATGTCTTAGGGTAAAAACTTTGGATACTTTAATGCAATTTCTCACAATAATGGTGTAGCAACTGCTTTAAAGTGGGGGAATACATTGATGACATCTTTTGAAAAATTTCATGGTGTGATTTTTCTTTTTTCTTTTGATGTTTCCTCTTCTTGATGGTGTCATTGGGTTTCATGTCGTCCAAGAGTGTACAATCTACTGCCATGGCATCATGCAAATGAGGCATCCCATGGGTGATCTGACACCTTGATTTTTCCTCTCTTGGAGACATTAGGCAAAATGCTCCCTAAGAGAAAGACCATTACATGAACAAAGAAAAATCCCCTTTAGCAAAATTTTTATATGACATTAAAAAAAAATTTACAAAGCATTTTCATTGTTGTGCCTTATTGAAGTTGTCAGGAGAATGACTTCGGTATGGTATGAGAGGCTAATTCGATTCTCTCATTTTCCACCTCATTGGGATAACTCACCTAGTGGATAGATTGAGGTTCCACTACCCTAGAGTGAGAATACATATTTTGGGAAAAACTCACCCCACAAATGACCTGAGGTTTCATGGCCCTAGAGCGAGCAACATGTGTTATGGACAAACAACCATCACCTCACATCACGTTGAATCAGTTGTGCTTGATCTTTTGTTTTGTTTATTTATCTTGTCCTTTGATAGCGTATGATCATGTATCTTTGTTATTTCTACATACTTATGTGTCTTGTATGTCTACTTTAGTTTGAGTTTGACATGGGGTCATCATCTCACTAAAGTGGGGGAAAAATGTAGTGACGGAAAAAGTAGCCTTTTTCCTTGCTTGCTTGGATAATTGACATTGAAACTAGATCAATGGTGTCTTGGAGTGGTGTTGTAATGTCTTGTAGACATTCACACTATTTGAAGTCATTTATATAGCTAAATCATTCTTTAATTTTTCCTTTGCAAAGGTGTTGTGAAGTATTGTAACACACTTTCAAACTTTTCTAAGACTTATTTGCTTAATTAAGCCTAATGGGCCCCTTTCTAAATAAAATATGCATAATGTATACCTTTTTTAAGTGTTGTAAAGTGTTTTAAATAAATCTCACATTTATCTAGGTGGCCTTAATTCATTAAGGCTAAGTGGATTTATTAACCCCTCTTTTACGCCTTAATTTTGACACCTCCCAAGGATCTTTCCCGATAAGCATAAATTAAATATCAAATTATTTCATTGGGAAAAATTTGTTCCTAGTAAGTTGAGCCAGGACCCATTCACCCTTGATGGTGAATGGGTCCTCTCTTACACAACCCCTTTTCTAGTGATCTAGAATTGGTTTTTGGTCCTCTTTCAGCTCCCCAAATCTTGGTCTTGGAAACTTAGTCAGGACCCATTTGTCTTTGGTGGAAAAATGGGTCCTCTCTTAATGAGACCTTATTTTTTGTATTTCATTCTAGTGGGAATTTAATTATCTCTCTTTCCAGATCTATTGTTGGCCTTAATTCTCTGAATTTTGGGGTTGATCTCCTAATTTAGTATTAAATAAGGGGTTAATTCACAATGTTTCCCCTAACAAGTTTACATGAGCATCATTATAGAAAGTTAGAGTCTACTAGAGCATATCAAGAGAATTTTCAAGGCATTTCAAGGTAGGTTTCAAGTCATTATTACAACAATTTAAAGATCATATCATCATGGCAAGGTTCTAATTGCATAATTTCATGTTCATTCTTCTTTATCTTATTTCATCATTTGGTTTAATTACCTACAAGGGGTTTTAATGAGGAAAAACCCCATTCACTAACAAATCAACATGTTTGTTGTCCTTGAGTGTGTGATTGCAGATTTATAGGTTGAAGAGCAAGATTATCAAAGTTGTCAAAATTTTCAAAGTTGCAAAGTTGTCATTCAAGACCTGCAAGATCGCAGAAAGAGGCCTAAAAAATTGAATATTGACTTCTAGAACTTGATAATAGGGATTTCAAGAGTGAAAACATAAAATTACAGGATCTTGAAATTAGTTTTCCAAAACCCTGAAAGGACCCATTCGCCCCTAAAGGTGAATGAGTCCTCTATAGCTCAAAAAAAACTTTCTAGACAGGTACACAAATTTTTACACTCTAAAAACATTCCTCATAGTTGCTATAACAGTTAGGGTCAATTTTTTATTTTTATTTGCATCTTGTTTTGTAAGTAAGATATTTTCATAAAATTCAATTTTTAGTGGGGCAACTTCTCAGGGCCATAACTTTTGATACGCCTGTTAGATTTTCAATTGTAATATATCGCTGGAAATCTTGTGAAGATATCTACAACCAGCATTTGCAAGATCTGAATGATTAGAGATTTTGCACCCTATTCCTAGGCTCTGGAAGTTCTCAAATTTTTAGTTTTAAACTTCATTAGAGAAATTCCTGGGGATGAAAATTTAATATCTTCCAAACAATACAAGATTTCGAGATGATTCTTTTGCCAAAAATCTTATTTTTCAATTTCACTCCTTGGGGTCAATTTGATGTCCATATGACATGAATAGGTCAACTTACTAAAAATAGTAGGTGACTATTTTAGGATATTTCAATCTTCTAACTATCCCAAAGACTACATGAGTCACCATGGACCCCAAGACAACTAAGGAAACTACAAACAAATGAAAATACAATATTTTTGGGTGATGCAAGATTTCCCTTACACCATTGGATGCTCCTACATTAGATTTATAAAATATGTCATTTCTTGAGAATGAAATAAATAAAAATATCTTAGGAGAAGTTGAAGGATCTAAAAGAATTATTATATACCTAAAAAGAGGGAGGGGGGAGAATACTTTCTTCAAAGAGATATTTGAAATAATATAATTTCACTACCTTTTGGATGAGAAGGAGAAATAACTAAAAGTAAATAGAAAAACCCCAAGAAACCATGCAATAATCAAAACAAGTCATACAAAATGCTTAACCAGAACAAATTAAAAAATAAATATTTTACTAGTAATGTCAAAAGTTGCAATAAAAACCCATTTTGAATAACTTTTTTATACATAACATTACTTATTTTCCTTATAAATTATAAAACAATAATGAGTGCTCTAATAAGCATGTCATGCCGCTATCCCTATAGTGTGTCAGCTCCTTGCTACCTTAACACTTAATTAAGTCATTTTATAATTATTATATTGTTATTTGTGTATTTAGTTTTGACTAAGGCCTATTTAGGGTTTTCTAGGTTAGCCTAGGTGATATCTTATGCATATTTATGGTATAGATAGGAGGTATAGGTAGGTTATCATCATGTTGATTATTATGTTCTTAGTGAAGAATATTTGTGGTACCTCCCTTGAAGAAACATATTATTGTCAAGTATTAGTACCAAATTTAATATTATGTCTTCTATTGGGTAAGTTATTTCATCACAATTAGTATCAGAGCATGACCTTGGCACCATGAAAACACACCATTTTTTTTAGTTTTGGAGGTGATTTTATGAAATTGATATATCCTTGATTTTGGTGAATTTTTTGTGTAATTTTTAAAGCACTTTTGAAAATCTTATTCGAACAGATATAGTTTATATTTAAGAGGAATTAAAGAAAAATTAAGTGATTTACTATAAAATTAGGATTTCTACCCAATTTGTTGGGAAAGCATATATCTTGGACATATATATTTTATAATTTATATCAAGTATTACAAAAATTATATAAATATAATAATAAACCTATATATATTTTTAGAGTTACCATGAGTATAAAATGAGCACACGAAAGATACATGAAGCAAGAAGTGGAACACACATTTTTAAAAGGAAAGACATTTTTATAAAGAGAAAGTTAAGAAGCATGTTATGTATTTGGAAACATTAATTGACCAAAAAAGTAGGTACAATAATAATGTAGCAAGGACCCTATTTTTTAAATAGACATGTAATTTTTTTAAGGACACGTTTGTATGAATAAAGAAATATCCACAATTTTATAGATTAGTTTGATGTAAAACAAAAATAACAATATTAAAGTTATCACATACACCAATAAAATATAAACAAGCAATCAACAAATCATAAAAAAATTGATACCTAGTCTAAAAATGGTTAAGGTTACGGTATAAATGAGATGTAAATAATTCTACATGAATGTGTTGGATCAAGAAAAGTATTTAAGACCCTCTTTGCAATAGTTTTGGATTTGATTAAAGATGTCCTCAAGGACCACTTGGCTTCAAGCCTATTTGAGAGAGCTAGAATGATGGATCAGAGCTTTAATCCAATGTTTCTTTTGTTTTGTTGTATTTGACCTGTTGATTATGATATGATGATAATGACTAATTTCAAAAATGCAATATTCTAATTATGAAAACTATAAGAATACAATAGTTTGATACAAATTCTAATAAACTTAATATAGAAAGATAAGATTGAGATCTAGAAATGCATAGGGAAGACATAAAGGAAATTGGGAATTAATTTTGGTGAATATTTGACTAGTCTAGGGTGCAGTATGCCCTAGACTATCCTAGTTTTTTTTTAAAAATAAAATCATAGGCTTGAGTTTCGTGGTCTATAGCTTCTATCTTCTGGGATTTGTTGCTAAAACTTAATTAGTTGATGAGAAAATTGAAATTTTGTCTCTAGTAAAATTGTAGGACTAGAATACTTGAACAAATAATTATCCTTCAATCATCCTTCAACTCACTTCAAATTTAATAAACATGCTATAGTACTAATAAATATTATCTATAATTCATACAATTTTGAATTTTAGTGCTTCATCATTAACCCTATTATATTTTCCTCATGTAGTATAGAAAAATGTATCCCTTTACATTTTCACACTTGTTTGGGCCCTTCCTACTAAAATTGGGCTTCTTTATGCCTTATTAGATCCTATTTTGCATCCACAAGCCTTATTTAATGCATTTTTCTAAGTATAATCCTCACACTTAACTAATGACCAATCATAATTCATGTTTTTAGGTTGTGTGTTCTAGATCTTGTGGTATGGAGCTCATATGCCACCTTGGGTGTGTGGGCCCCACCTAAGCTTCGAGGCTTGATCCTAAATATTGCATAGAACTTAGGATTTATTGAAATTTGTGTCCCAAGCTTAGGCTACTGGGACTCATACACCCCAACTAGCATATAATTCTCACTTTATCTTGGACCTATTTTGAATTCAATTCTTGGTGGTATTTTATTCTCCTAGATTTGATGTCAGCTTGTAGTGTTGTAATTTCTAGAAATTTGGCATAAGGAGTCATAAATACTAGGTTATTTCATATATTTTCTCCTAGCAAGTTTGCAAGATATTTAGAAATCTTGAGAGAGTATTACAAGAGCATTACAAGAAAATTGAAGAGAATTCAAGAGCTAATTATCAAGCATGATGTCAAAGTCATCATGTACCATGTGGTTTTTTGAGCTAACATTTATGATGTAGGTTTTCATTATTCAAGCAAGCAGTCAAGTCAAGATTCATAATATAAAATCAAGAGTCAAGATCTACATTCATGCTATCCATTTCATACAGATTGTATCCTTTATTCCAAGGGTTGGTGACTTGCAACATAGCATATTTTTTCATTCATCATACCTTCATTCTATTTCATTTTATTTCAAGGATTGCTTACCAAAATGGGGTTTGACAAAGGAAAACCCCTATCCATTGATAAAACAACATTATTCTCCCTCTACATGTGTGATTGTAGATCTATGTGTTTTGAGGCTTAAAGATCCTTTAAAGACTAAGTTACAAGATTGAAGAAAGTTTTCAAAGTTTTTAAGAAGTTTTCATCTTCATGAAAAGTCACCTATAGGCTAGATTTCAAAGTTCTAGACTCAAATATCAGACATGAGAGAAGAATAGAAGATCATTACATGATACTATAGTTTCAGTCAAACCCTAATAATATGACTAAATCACTACATTGGGTGTATGAGTCCCAATACCACTTTTCAGTCATTTCCTGTAGATCTTGGTTTACCAGTTGTAAATTCCAGATTCAGCCCAAAACCCTAATTTAGAACTAAATTACCCAGTCTGGAATGTGAGTGCCAATTCACATCAAAAGTCATAATTTTGGGATTATAGACCTTGTTTCATGCATCTCCAATATTCTAGGTACTTCTTTGTTTATCCATAATTTATTATTATAATTTTAAGTTTATTTTCCTAGGTTACTTAGCTAGATTTGCATATTACTTACATTTCCTTCTTTCTAAGAATTTTATTAGTGGTGAACCCCCATTTCAATCACACCCAAGGAGACCTTCTAACAATATCTTTTCATAATTGGATCATTAGGTTGATATCTCTAGGTTTTCCTTGAATGGACTAAGAGTGAAAAAGGAGGACCCCCCTTATGTGAATTCCATCTCCTAAAAGGTGGAGCACCCTATTTCCTTTAATTAATTTTGGTTAACCTAACCTTTGGAGACCTTATTTCTAATTAGCAGTATATTTCAGTCGTAGTTCTAGCTTACATTAACTTTGCATTAGATCTTGCATAAATGTTAATTTGCATTTAGGGCTTGTAAATATTGCATTAGTGAAAAGTGCATATAGGTTAAATTTTTTCATCTCAAAATCATCTAGTTTCATAAAAAATTGTAATTGCACATAGTCAAGACAACATACAAACCAAAAACCTTAACATTCACTCAAAATTTTCCAAATTTAGTGTCAAAACCCTAATTTGTGACTCATTCATGCCTTTGTGTAATTTAGTCTTGATATAGGTTGTTTTATCTAATTTCTGGGCATTCTATGTTGACTATTATTCATTGTTTGAACCTTTCAAAAACCCTAATTGGGACTCATATGCCTTTCTAGGTGATTTAGTCTTGTATTAGACCTAAATCTGTGTTTTACAACATTAAAAACCTTGTTTTTGTACTTTTTTTTTCTATTGTTAGATCCCTATTTCAGATTACAGAGTTTTTGTTTCATTCATTTCATTAGACCTAGCTTAATTCAGTTCATTTTTTCTATTGCTTAATTTCAAAATTGCATTTACAAAATTTCATTTCCAAATTGTTGCATAGTGTAATCAATAAACCACTCTGTGTAGAATCTAAAAATTACATTTCATTCTTGGTCATTGCATTACACTTCATAATGGATATGTGTTTCGGTAAGCTTTGGATTTCCTTCAATTCATTAGTGGAGGTGTCAAGTTGTGCTTTTGGAAATGACCCTAATGAAATTGAGCTCACTCATGCTCAATCAACTCCTAATGCTTGTCCTCCTCATGAATTTGACATCATTGGAGAAGATGATGACATCATGAACAATTTCATAAATGATTGTCCTAACAACCTTGAGTCTAATGTATCCTTTCATCCATCCGTGAAACAACCAACACAACTAGAGATGTTTGGTCTTCTACATTCTAAAATTGAGACACAAATTGATCTTAAGCTCCCTACAATACGTGGACCTAGCACTTCTAATCAAGTAAACATTCAAGAATATTATGTTAGTAATGTGACCAACACTCCTATCAACCTAGAGGAGACATATGGAAAAGGATTCACAATATTAAGCAAACAAGGATGTGATACAACAACTAAACATGAAATTCATCAACTCTTAGAGCAAATACCAACTGAAGATACCAAATTCATAGGATATCAAGATCCTCCTCTCAACATAAGTTTCCTCCTTCCTAAAGAACAACCACTTCCTTGTAGCGATGATAAGGATGATTGGATCAACATAGGTCATCCTCCTGAACAAGTTGGTTAATCTAGCAAGCAAGGAAGGCCTTACAAACTAAAGAAACTCAAATTTCTTTGTCCACCATCTAAAACTGAAAGAACCCTACACATAATTTTAACTCAAGGACCTGTTACATTATTTCCCATGTGAGAAAATAGAAAACCAAATCCTAAGAACACAAAAGCATCACATTTTCAATATCATAGAGTTCTTGGACACAATACTGATGAGTTCAATGCTTTAAAACAAATATTTAAAAAGTTTGATATCATAGAAATAATCCCTTAAGGCATGCATTTCACCCCTTTTCATGTAATAGTTGTAGGATCATAATATTATCACTATTACATGCATGTCATTCATTGCAAATCATTTCAAAATGCAAGGAGCTCTTTCTCATCACCTACCTTGCCCCATTCTTGTCTTACACGTAGTGGGGCAAGAATTAGATAGCCTTTCCCTAGTTCAACACTTGGTGTTGTCCCTTTGGCTAGTTTTTTTCCTTTCATATACAATGAACAAGATTGTGATGCAGATGACCTAATAATAGGTTGACTCACATGTGCCTTACTAGTCTTATCTTTATTTTATTTTTCATTTTTCTTTTATGTGATTGCACATGCATAATGTTATCCCTTGTACTATTCTATCCAATCTCTATCTTTGTGCATTCCTCTATATGTATCTAAATTCTTCTCTATGTCATAAACATTTAATCTTTTCTTTGTCTTTTTTTTCCTTTTGGGGATGACAAAAGGTGTCAAGACATTTAGGTCTCTTCCATGTTGACCCAAAAAAAATTCTTTGTTTTTTCTCTCTTTGTGTCATTATTCTTGTTCCTTGAGTATTTGGGGAATGGTGATAGTTTCAAGCTCTCTAAAAACATTGTAGTAAAGACATACTGACCTCGAATCCATAGATCCCTTAAATGTGATATTGGAATTTCATTTTGGGGGAAACCCCTTTTCATGACATAGCTTCATTTGGAAACATATGACTTCATATAGGGCTTTCCAAATAAGCTCCATGTCCTCTTTATTGTTAACATTTATCATTTGCTACTTTAAATTAGTAGCTCATAGCATGGTGTTTAGCAATTTCTTTAAAGTGGGGGCATACATTGGAATTATTCTTTTGCATATTACAACTCATGTTACATTGTATGGTTTTCTTACTTCTTGTGATGTTTCTTTCTCTTTTTCATGACATTGGGTGTGATTTACTTCAAGAGTGTGATATCTCTTAGCATATTATATTCCTCTTAGTGGCTTGATGCAACACACTACATCCCCTAAGTTGTAAATCTTCTATTCTTCGATTGGTCCTCTCTTGGAGACATTAGGCACAATGTTCCCTAAGTTAAGACCTTACATGATCTAAGTAAAACTACTTTGAATGTACTTTACACTATTTTTCATTTAAAATATTTTTTATATGGCCACCTTACAAAACACACTTTTCTTTCCTGTGGAACCATCCTATTTATTCATGAGTGTCAAGTATACAATGTTTTGCTTGTCTAGTGAATCCTATTGTTCGTGTTGTGTGGAACCTTATAAAATCTATCAAGAGGTATATATTTGGTATGGTTAGTGTATGGGATCCAAACTTAGGCATGATTTTTCCATAACCACTTCCTTGTGTGTGTGTTCACATACCAACCATGTGTGTATGATGCAGGAGCATCATGGAAAAATTTTGATTCCATGAAGTTCAATTCTGAAACAATGATAAATTATGTTGTTTCAACATAGTTCAAGGGACATGTAAGTTATTTTACATGTATTAGATTCATTAGGAGGTCATTTGAAGTTTTTTGGGTCCAATTTTGTAGAAAACATAAAAGTTGTCAAATAAATTGCAAAAAGAGATGTAAAATTGAACAAAGAGGAAAACTTTGTAAGGTGAAAGGTCATTTTGTCGTAGGTCATTAAAAAGGTAGTTAGAAGCTTAAAATAAATGTGTTGGATGCCTTTAAAAAGCCTTGGAAAAATTTTTTACGTGTGGGCGATTGAATAAATGAGTTAGATCATTGGAAAACTCTATTTTTATACATTTTCTTCCGAATTTCACTATTTTTTTGATCTTGTATGACCATTTACAGGAAAAAAGTGGTTTATCATTGATTGTATATGTTATATATTTCAATCACCTTCCATTTTTTATTTGTCTCATGTAATTTGGTGAAGTTTTATGAAGGTTATAGAAGATTTTTTGAAAATTGTCAAAAGCCTTTGTTAGGGTAAGCAATGAAGTTTCAAAATTGTGAACATTTCTTCCTTTTCAGTTGGTGGAATTTTCTATAAATTGGTGAGTATATAGTTTTATGTGTACTCTAAAATAATCCAAGGTTGTAAAGTGAAAGAGGGTGGTTTGGGGCTGATCCTTTAATGCCCTAGGTCTGAAAATTGTGAAAATCTATAAAAGATAGAGTACATAAGGGTTGTAATGAGCTTTTTCAATGGTATTCAAGTCCTTCAAGAGATATTGTTTTAAAATGGTACTAGGGTGTATATAAGTCCTTTTCTAGATTTGGTTTGGTGTCTTATCAAGCTGGAGTCCATTGTTTACTAACTACCCTGTTCTGGCATAACATTAAGAACAATCAACAATTCTATGTTGGATGATGCAAAGAATGTTCTTCTTGGGTGGCATTAAGTTTGAAGGTTATAAATTTTTTTTTGAAGTCTCTCAAATTAGGATTTGCTGATTTAAATTTTTCTTGTGTTCTTTTAAATACTGGTCTTGCATGGTAGTGTGATGATAGTCAACCTTTTGGGACCTAAAATGAATGGCTCGGGGTGGGTGTTTAATAAAATGTCAAGAATTCAGATTGGGGATTTATCTAAAAAGGTTATGCAGGTATATTTACATCTATTTGTGGTTTTTTCAAAGACAAATGGGCATGGTAGTGAGAATTTTCTATTTGTTGGGCCCTAAAAGGGCCTAATTGCTTAGTTGGGACAATCTCTTATGTAAGTTTGCATGTTTGGGTTATTGGAGTTGATGAAAGGGCTTGGGTTGAACATTTTGATGTTGCTAAGATGTTTTTGGAATCAATAAATGATTTGGTTCCTTTTTTCTATTTAAGTGCTTTGGAATCAAGGTTTTGTGAAGGGAAAAGAGAACTTGAGATGAGGAATGTTTTGAGATTTGTAAAATGAGTTTGTGAGAGTGATTTTCTTCCTCTAGCATTGCATCAAAGTGGTATCAGAGCATGTAAGGTGATGGGTAGAGAGTTGGTTTTTGGTTTTGTGTAGGTTGAGAAGAACCTGGTTACTACCAAGAGAAGGTAGAGAAAGTCGGGAATTTGTGAAGCAAGGAGAAGCTTGACAAGAGAAGTTTGACAAAGATATAGTTGAGTTGAAGCAAGATATGATATTATTGGATATATATTTTAGTGATTTTTATGTAGAGTCCATGACAAAGATGGAGCAGATGATTAAGCAAATGGTAGGTTGGCATTTGAAGATCAAGAAAAGAGTTACATGGCCCATTCAAGAGATAGAAAAATGAAGAAGAAAAATGAAGGTAAAAGAGGAAGAAGAAGCATTTGAAGATGTAGAAGAAGAATTTTAAGGAGACACAGACATGGCAATTAATTTCAATCATGAAGATGAAGAAGTAATACAGATAGAAGACTTGATTCCCAAGAGTGAAGATAATGAGTTGGTGTCAAGATTGTATGAAGAGCATATTAAAGAAGAATTGCTTTTGGAGATTTAAAAAGAATTGAAGGAAGATGGAGGTGTGATGGTAGAAAAAATGTATCATCTCTTTATACTACTAATCTTTTGGATAGGGAACAATCTGGAGATCAAGATGCAACAAGGACAATATGTTGAGGTCAAAGTTGGAGAGCATCAAAGCATAAAGAATCTAATTCTAGAAGGCAAGACAAGGAAGAGCTTGATTTGCATGGAAAAAATGAAACTAAAGGTGAATATGAAGGTAACTAGGAGTTGTTTCCAAAGGACCAAAAGTAGATCATGTAAAACATAGAGATTGTGGACAACTTCAAATTCAAGTGGACTTGAATTTTATTTGGCCAGGGGAATGATGCAGGAGCATCATGACAAACTTGTGATTCCATGAAGAAATTTTGAATTGATGATAAATTATGTTGTTTCAACATAGTTCAAGGGCCATATAAGTCATTTTAAATTTATTAGAGTCATTAGGAGATCATTTGAAGTTATTTGTGTACAATTTTGCAAAAAATGTAAAAGTTGTCAAACATATTACAAAAAAAGATGTAAAATTACACAAAGAGGCAAAATTTGGAAGGTGAAAGGTCATTTTGTTGTAGTTAATTCAAAAGGTAGTTAGAATCTGAAAATAAAAGTGTTGGATTCCTTTAAAAGGACTTGGAAACATTTTGTACATTTAGGTGATTGAATAAATGAGTTAGATCATTGGAAAACTATGTTTTTATACATTTTCTTCTAAATTTCATTTTTTTTTTATCTTGTATAGCCCTGTATAGGAAAGAAGTGGTTTATCATTTATTTTATATGTTATATATTTCAATAACCTTCCATTTTTTATTTGTCTCATGAAATTTGGTGAAGTTTTGTGAAAGTTATAGAGGATTTTTTGAAAACTGTCAAAACCCTGTGTTAGGGTAAGCAGTGAAGTTTCAAAATTGTGTCTCTTCCTTCTCAATTGATGGAATTTTCTATAAATTTATGAGTAGATATTTTTATGTGTAATTTAAAATATTTCAAGGTTCTAGAGTGAAATAAGGTGGTTTGGGGCTGGTCCTTTAATGCCCCAAGTCTGAAAATGTGAAAATCTATAAAAGACATAGTACAAGGTGTTGTAATGAGTTTTTTCAATGGTATTCAAGTCCTTCAAGATCTATATTGTTTTAAAAATGAATTAGGGCTTATATAAGTCATTTTCTAGATTTGGTTTGGCATCTTAGCAAGTTGGAGTCCATTGTTTACTAACTACCCTGTTTTGGCATAACATTAAGAAAAGTCAAGAATTCTGTGTTGGATGATGCAAAGAATATTCTTCTTGGGTGGAAATAAGTTAAAAGGTTATAGAGGTTTTTTTGAAGTCTCCCAAATTAGGATTTTATGATTTATTTTATTCTTTTAAATACTGATCTTGCATGGCAATGTGATGGCAATCACCTTTTTGGGACCTAAAATGAATGGCTTGGGGTGGGTGTTTAATAAAATATCAAGAATTCATATTGGGGATTGATATAAAAAGCTTGTGCATGTATATTTACATATTTTTGTGGTCTTTGCAAAGATAAATGGGCATGGTATGAGAAGTTGCTATTTGTTGGGGCCTAAAAGGGCCTAATTGTTGAGTTGGGATAGTCTCTTATGTAAGTTCACATGTTTGGGTTATTGGAGTTGATGAAAGGGCTTGGGTTAAACATTTTTATGTTGCTAAGATGTTTTGTGGAATCAATAAATGATTTGGTTCCTTTTTTTTGTTTGAGTTCTTTGGAATCAAGGTTTTGTGAAGGGAAAAGACAACTTGAGATGAGGAATGTTTTGAGATTTGACAAATGAGTTTATGAGAGTGATTTTATTCCTCTAGCATTGCATTAGTGTATGTGTCTCACCTTTCTTGGAGCTCACCTAGTCGACAGCCTAAGGTTCCACTAGCCTTTTTGATTGTACATTAGGTTTTCATAGTGGACATTGTGTTCCACTTGTAAATGTTTTTTGGACAAACAACTTAGATCTGATCCAAATTACATTGGACAAATGGTCAAGGCTTGAACCAACCCTTTCTTTACTTTTCTTTCTCCTTTATGTCTTTGGCAGTGTATGCTTATACCTTGTTGTCACGTCATACATCATTTACATGTGTGTTATTTTGTGCCTATGTTGGTTTTCCATAGGATCTTTATCCCGGGGGCTTCCACAACCTTCTTGATCGTTGTCATCATATCTCACTAGCATTGGTATGCTTGGACCCCTCTTGATGTGAGTTTTTTTTCTTTAACATGAGTTTGAAGCAAGTTCCTCATCTCACTAAAGTGGGGACTAGATGTAGTGTAGAAAATGGTAGATCCCATTACATTTTCACACTTTTTTAGGCACCTCCTACTAAAATTGGGCTTCTTTGTGCCTTATTTGGTCCTATTTTGCATCCACAAGCCTTATTTAATACATTTTTATGAGGATAATCCCAACACTTAACTAATGACCAATCATAATTTATGTTTTGGGTTGTGTGTTCTAGATCTAGTGATTTGTGACTCATATCCCACCTTGGGCGTATGGGTCCCACCTAGGTTTCAAGCCTTGATCTTGAATATTGCATAGACCTTAACATTTCTTGAAAAGCTTAGGCTAATGGGACTCATGCGCCCCAACTGGTGTATGAGTCTCGTGTTAGCTTGGACCTATTTTGAATTCAATTCTCAGTAGGATTTTATTTTGCTAGATTTTATGTCAGCTTGTAGTGTTGTAATTTTGAGAAATTTGGCATAAGAAACTATAAATACAAGTTTATTTCACATATTTTCTCCTAGCAAGTTTACAAGTCATCTAGTAATCTTGAGAGAGTATTATAAGAGCATTGCAAGAGTGTTCAAGAGCATTCAAGAGCTGATTATCAAGCATTTTGGAGCTATATTCAAGATTGAAGTATCATTTCAAAGTCATCATGCATCATGTGTGTCTTTGAGCTAACATTTGTGATGTAGGTTTTCATGATTTAAGCAAAATTTCAAGTAAAGTTTCATAACATACAATCAAGAGTCAAGATCTGCATTCATGCTTGCCATTTCATAAAATATTGCAGCCTTTATTCCAATGGTTGGTGAGTTGCAACATAACACATTTTTTCATTCATTGTTCCTTCATTCTATTTCATTTCATTTCAACTTTTGATTACCAAAACAAGGTTTGACCGAGGAAAAACCCTATCCACTAAAAAAACAAAGAAAATCTCCCTCTACACATGTGATTGCAGATCTAGGTCTTTTGAGGCTTGAAGATCCTTTGAATACTAAGTTACAAGATTGAAGAAAGTTGTAAAAGTTGTCAAGAAGTTGACATCTTCATGAAAAGCCACCTACAATCCAAAATTCAAAGTTTTAGACTCGAATATCAGATAGGAGATAAGCTACAGAAGATCATTAGAGGATACCAAAGTTGTAGCCAAACCCTAATACTGGGACTAAATCACCACCTTGGGAATGTGAGTCCTAGTATACCACATTTCAATCATTTCATTTGGATCCTGGTTTACCAATTACAGATTCCAAATTCAACCTAAAACCCTAAAGTGGGACTAAATTACCCAGTCTTGCATTTGATTCCAATTTCACATCAAAAGCCATAATTTTGGGATTCTAAACCTCATTTCATAAATCTCCAACCTTCTAGGTGCTTCTTTGTTTATCCACAATTTATTATTCTAATTTTAAGTTTCATTTCCTAGGTTACATAGCTAGATTTGAATATTACTTGCATTTCCTTCTTTCTAATCATTTTCTTATTTGAATGAGAAATTGAAGCTATTTGTTTAGTTTCTCATTCAATTAAAAAAAAAAAATGCTTATCTCCTAACAATAATTTTTTTATTAAATTTTATTTCAATATTGTGAAATAATGGTTTTGGTGTGGTAGAGTTACAATTCTTGCCTAAGTTCTTGTGATATTGATGATGACTGTGACCAATGTCATTAATATAGGTTAACTACACCTAATCCATATGAATTTAAGGCATATTTAACCCACTAAACATCAATCCCAATATGATCATTCATTATAGACAAAGACAAAGAAGTCATTAAAACTAACATTCTAAATCATGAAATCTTGAGAAACCTATAATTAAGGCATTGAAACTTATCCTATTGAGGGAGTGATATCACATTGATGTGGAATGTCAACCCTTTCCCAATCCATTGCATAATGACATTGTTTCTATCGATTATATTGAAGAGAATCGATGAAACCAATGAGAGATATGTGATAAAACATGTTTTAAATGCTAAATTAGCATTATATATACTAAGATGGTCGATATGGGTGTATGCAAATATTCTCTAAATGTATGCAAGTTTCAAAAGACTAAAATCCTAATTAATAAATAAGTTTAATGTATGCATCTAAGTTATCATGGAATCCAATAATGGAAGCTAAGCTAATATGGTGCAATTAAAATAAGCTAAAATTATGCTAAATGTGAGTGTAAGTAAGAGTGCTTTTAACAACATAAGTTTGATGTTAAATGATGGATCCATTTGTCTCCAAATAGTGACCTATTTATAGGAAATCAAATGAGAAATGAAGGGTTAAGATTAAAAAAAAAGGGCTAATCAATAGTCAATGATGGAAGAAGTTGGAGGCATGGATCATGGGTTCTCATGAATGGGTGAGAATTCTTGAGATGAGATTTAATCAAGGGTTCTCATTCCTTCAAACAAGCACACTTTTGACTTGAATAAGAGGTCAAAAGTTAACTTGCACAAGATTTTTTAAGTTAACTTACACATGAAGCTTTGTAAGAATATTAACTTTTTCAATTGAGTGAGGAGAAATAATATTCTTTGGAATATTCTCATGGGTGAGGGAAATAGATATTTAGCAAATTAAAACAAAGTTTAATTGTGCAAAAAGGGAAGGAATATTCCTTTTGGAGGAATGTGCACAGAAGGAATATGAACCCTTGCAATATTCCTTTGCAAGTGGGGGGAATTAGATTTATTAGTAATTGATAATTAAAACAATGTTAATTATGCTATTTTTAGAAGAATTACATCATATAATTCATTAAATAAAGTGGTTTAATGAAAAGAGGAAAAGGTGATGACATTTAATTAAATAACTAGGTATTATTTAATTAAATGACTTTAGGGACTAAATTAAATAATTTGATTTATTTAATTTAATAAGATGAAATGTTAGCATAAAGGGGATGAACTAACCCAATTAGGTCAAGTAGATTAATAGGTGAAAATGAGGAATTTAATTAAATAATTAGGCTTATTTAATTAAACAAGTGAAAAGAGGATGGGTTTGAGGATGAAGTGATGTTAGTTAGCCAATGTGATTCATTGAGATATTTTTAGGTGTCTATAGTGACATTACATAAAATATAAGCTTTAGAAATTGGAAGGATGCCTTCCCTTTTTCATTTCTCTTGTGAGGATAAAGTCTTAGGTATGACATTTTTTCCCTCTACTTTTGAAGTCCCTTTGTGGAAAAAATAACTTCTTTGAAATAAGAGTGTTTCTTTATCAATTAGATCCTCTAAAGGTGATTATTTAATACAAAAATGTTCTTTATTTGTGACCCCTTTAATAGTGAGTTATCTTGCACAATAAGGCTCATTGAATATTGGAGAAGTTCTCCTTTTATTTCAATGATATGCTTAGTGTAGATTTGAATTGTTAGGTGGAACAAGAGTTCCCAACACTGATACATTTTGAATTACCTCTATAATTATCCTTTTCTATAGTAAAGGTGGCTTCACTATAGACATGTAATGGAGAAGTTTTGTATTGATTTCTCTTTCTATTTTAAGGTGTAGGAGGTACCTAAATTTCTTCCTTCCTCCATTTCCTCCAAGGTTATTGCATTTATTCTTGTTTTGATCCAATGCAACCTTATTTTACTAACTCTTGGGTTTCCTTGAATTTTATTTTGTTGGGGTTTTTATTTCTCAAATAATAGTTAATATAGCTATTGGAATTAATTTCTCTACAAAATAAATATGGTATCTATTAATGGCTAGCAAATTTGTGTCTACATCTTTGAAGAACTCCCTAGGAATTTAAGTGATTTTTTACTTCTTGATTGATTTCTCATTATGTGGTAGTTATAGATTAGGTAAATACGACCATGGTGTTTTAGTGGTACCAGATTACTAGTATATTTATCAGACATATTTTTTTATCAATATAAAAAATATGTAGGTAAATTATGTCTCATTTCCTCTTTTTGGGCCTAGTAACAAAGGAATGTTAGTACCCCCATTGTAGGGATAACCATTATGCAATATAAGGAAGAAATATAATTTGAATTTGGTACATCAACACTATTTTAATTTCCTATATTCTCTCATATTTTCCTCCTATAGGATAATATAATAGGATTAGCTTAGAGTTGTTTAGTGCTATGTTCAATCAATGCCTTTTCATTTGGATTACAGAGGAGGTCAACCTTCTTTGGAGATCTAACCTCATTTGCAAGGTCCCATACCTTAAGGTTAGTTTTAGGGTAAGTGCACCAAGTTGTGACACAAAAAATATGCCACTTTTTTTTACCTGAAATGAGCATTTGGTGAGCACCAAATTTGGCACTCACCAAATGGCTTGGATGAATGATCCTAAGGCTCAATATTTCAAAATACAAATCATACAGGGAGCACAAAATTTGGCACTCACCAAATGAAGTGCATTATTTGGTGATCACCAAATTTGGTGCTAGCCAAATGATGCACTTCATTTGGCTAGCACCAAATTTGATGCTCACCAAATGTGGCTTTATTTGACCCCTTAATGTACTTTATGACCATTTTCAAGTGTGCTTTTGAAAATATTCCCATTGGACAACTTTTAATGCCCCAAAATTCTTAACACACTTAATTTTCTTAAGTGGGACTAAGTCGCCAATAGGGGTGACTTAGTCCTTTTTGGCAAAAAACTCAAAATGATTTTAAATTTCTAGCAGGAATTTGTACTCTAACCATTGAGGTCATCTTGTGATGTGTTACTTTTGGGAAATTTTAATAAAATCGGGTATAAATAAGTGTCTTTGTCCTCATTTTACATCTTTGAACTCATTCAAGAAATCTCCTCGTACACTCTCCTATTTTGCAAGGATTCATCAAGTCATTCAAGCAAATCAAGAATTATCAAGTCAATCCATTAGAGCACTTGATTACATCTCTTCAAATTTTGAGCATCAAAGGTGTGGTAATTTTATGACATTTGCATGTTATCTATTTATTGTACTCTTTTCATGTCATTTCAATTTTTATGGTTTGATTACCAAAGTGGGGTTTGACCAAGGAAAACCCCTATTCTTTAACCCTCAACCATTTTTCTCCTTTTGCATGTGTGTTTGCAGACCTTTGTATGCAAATTTATCAAGCAATTAGGTGTTGAAAGGTGGTCAACAAGTCTACAAAGTCAATCAAGTCAACATCTCCCTAGTTCAATCTTGGAGAGACTTTCGACCCCGTTTTCTACAAAATCAAGTGCAAACGCCTGTTGAGAAAGAAAGTGCAGACCTAAGACTTCCAAATTTTGTCCCAAATTCCCCAAGATTTGTAGGAGGAATAAGTCACCACTAGTGGAAAATTAGTCTCACTTTCGGGACTGAAAACTAGTTTTGACATTTCTGGATACCCATTTAGCAAATTCCTGATCCAGCAAAATTTCTTGAAACTGGGACTAAATCACCCCACCTAGCGTAAGTATCCCAGTCAACATTTTTAGTCAATTTTGTAGGATTCTAGAATCTCCTAATATCAAACTTCATATTCTAAGTGCACCTCTTCCATTCTATTATGTTATTTCATCATTTTATTGCTTTTTTAGGCATTTTTGCATATCACATTATTTTTTCTAGCACTTTACTTTTCTTAAATTTTGCATCATTAGATCATTTCAATTTCATATCAGAGCATTAGGAAATCTTAGTTAAGCATAATACATCTCATTTACAATAACTTTGAGTGTAAACCCTTGCATTTTGGTCCCTATCCAATTCCCTTTCTCCTTTTTAGGTGAACTATCCTAGGAAGAGCAAAGCCTTGTGAGGGAAAACCAAAATCATCATTTACAAAAGACAAAGAAAATGAAGTAAAATGAAAAGGAAAAGGGGTGGATCAAGCTTCAACCATTTTTCCATCACAATGCGAATCAGATCTAGGTTGTTTGTCTAAAAGAAAATGCATACTCACTCTAAGGTAATGGAACTCTAGGCTATCTATTGGGTGATAAGTCCAAGAAAGTGAGACACATACACTCATGGCTGGTATGCACTCACACACACATGCGAGTGGTTAAGGGAAATTCATGCCCTCGTTTGGATTCCTATCAAACCATACCCAAGTTATACCTCCTGATAGCTTTGATAAGGCACCACACAAAAATGATCTTCAAGCTTCATGAGGCAAGCAAAGCATCGTATGCTTGGAGCTCATGAATAAACAAGATGGCTCCACAGGCATGCAAGTTGTATTATGCAAGGTGGAATTATAATTGAAAATGCACATGCAAAATGTAAAGAACATTCAAAAGAGTATTACTTAATTCATGCAAGGTCTTTAACTTAGGGAACATTGTGCCTAATGTCTCCAAGAGAGGACCAATCAAAGAATAAAAGATCCACAACTTAGGGGATGTAGTGTGTCACATCAAGCCACTAAGAGGAATGTAATATGCTAAGATAGATCACGCTCTTGAGGGACATCACTTTGAATGTCACAAAAAAGTGAAAAATGCATCACATAAAGTAAAAAGACTGCACCATGAACCATGAAAAAGAAAAAAATGCAAAAGAATAAAGTTAATGTATTCCCCCACTTTAAAGAAATTGTTCAACACCATACTGTGAGAAAATAGTTTAAAGTAGCAATGATAAATGCAACAATAAAGAGGATATGGCAGCTAACTTTGAAATCCCTATGCCAAGTCATTTGTTTCCAAATAAAGCTATGTCATTTCAAAGAAAAGGAAAAGAGAGGGGTTGCCCCCAAAAATGAAAATCCAAACACATAAGGGATCTATGGATTTGGGCTCAGTATGTTCTTGCTACATTATTTTTATAGAGCTCAGAACTACTAGCATTCCCCAAATACATATAGAACTGGAAGAATGACACAAAGAGAGCAAAAAAAAAGAAAAAACCTTTCACGTAAACATGGCAGAGACCTAAATGTCTTGATGCCTTTCATCATCCCCAAAAAGGAAAACACTAGACAAATAAATGATAAAAGGTGAAAAGATAAAAGATTTACAACATAGAGAAGAATGAAGGTACAAATAGAGGAATCAAATAGAACATTATGAGGGATAACATTACACACATGCAATCATAAAAAAAATGAAAAATAAATAATGTAAAATACTAGTAAGGCACATGCGAGTTAGCCTAAAGTAGGTTATTCAAATCCCAATCATGTTCATTGTATACCAAAGGTATGTAACTAGCCAAAGGTACAATAGCAAGTTTCGAACTAAGGCCATCACAAGGTTGAACACTCTTCTTAGAAGAATTTTTCGTTTAAGATCATTAAAGAGAAAAGTAATGTATTCAATTCATTATGCACCTCTTGATCAATTTTAGCAACTTCCTCATCATCATCTAAATTAATCAAAACAAGAGGCTAAATGATAATGTCCAAGGAAGGGTTCAACTCTTGTTCCAATTATTGTATGAGATTGTTTAGTTTCACCTGGTAGGGATAGATTCAACATGCATTTCTTCAGTCAAGTTTGGATTTTGATTTTTTTATCAATTTTTTCATGTAACCTATGAGCAAGGGCATGACGTCTACACCTATGCTCTCTAGCACCTCTATTTTTTTTAGTTCTATTTTCAAGTTATGTTTGTGTAGGAGTAGGTTGATCAAACATAGGTTTCTTTTCTTCTCTAATGGGAGGAATATAAGGAGCCACAAGAGGTTCAACCAAATTTTCTTTGACATTGTAAACTTGTTCTATTCTAGGAGGCATAATAGAATTTTTTTTTTAATCTCCTAGTCTTTTGTATGAAATATGTGAAGGTTTTGTCTTAGGTTGGTCTTGGTTTTTTAGAATTTCGTTAGGCTCAATCATGGTTTTGTCTAAGATGGTAGGCTTGGTGGTGGGTGGGGACATGTTTCAAAGGGATAGCTTTGATATTTTCTTTTCCTTGAACTTTTGATAGGAAAGGAAAAATAAGTCTTCTCATGGTTGTATAGGTTCTATAGGTTTAGTCCAAAATAAATCTAAGGAAAATTTACCTTCAAGGAGGACAACGGGTTAAAGCCATTATGATGGACGGTGAAAATTTCATTTTCAAAGGGAAACTTTACACATTTATGCAAAACCAAAGAGATTGCATTCATGGAGAAAATCCATGGCTAGCATAGCTTCACACAAAAAATTTGACAGTGGGATGATGGAGAATTATATATTTAATGTTTCTGGTCCTATTTGTAAAGTTAGGGTGATAGATCCCATCGTAGGGAAAGTGAAACCATTATGCGTCTTGATCCATGCTTTCAGTTTATTATATATGAAATGGTGGATCTAGACCTACACAAACACAAACAAACAACACAATATTAGTTCATTATGCAAGTTAGAAAAAACATTCCCCATGAAATTCATTTGAGATATCAAGAACAATAAATAAATGAATAATATGAATAAAAACTATCTAATCTTGCTCAAAATCAACAAACTCTCAATCCCATGGGGGAATTGGTGCCATTTTGATGTGGAAAATGGCCCTTTCCCAATTCCTTGCAAGCTTGATGATCAATGGTGAATATTTGATGCTCCTTGGTGAAACTTTTCCATAACCTAGCTATGAAAATATAAAAAATGGATGAAAATGGATGAAGATGGATGAAGATTGCTTAAAATCTTGAAGATAATAATGTTGCTTGAAGTTGTGGATGAAATGCTTAAGATTATGGATCCAAAATCAATAAGAGATATTTCTATTTATAGAAGAGAATGATGGATGATGAGGTAAGATGGATGAATGTGGGATCAAACACCAACCAATAACACAATGCCACTTATCAACATGTGAGTGGAAAAAAGTGGAGCACATTTGGATGAATGTGCACATTAATGCAATTAGGTGGAAATTCAAATTTGGAGAAGTGACAAGTTGGAGGAAGAGAAGAAATGAAGTTAATGCCACTTGGCTTAAGGCAAATGATATGTAAGAGGTTTAAATGCCTTGTTGGATGTACACACACTTTTAGAGGGATTTTTTCAAACTTGGAGAATATTCCCTTTTGGATTCCTTTTTGAATGAAAATTGAAGATTTAACAAATCAATTAAAATGATTTTCATGAGCAAGTTGCAAAAGCTAGAGGATTTGAGTGATTAGGATTAGGATTAATCAGAATTTGATTAATTAAGAGGGGATTAGGTGATTTGACAATTTGACTTAGACTTTTGGATTAATTAAAATCAAAGTGAGAGGAAAATGATTATTAGACTTAATTAAATAAGATTTTGATTTATTTAATTAAAGAAGATGTTAGTTTTAAATCAAATATTTAGATAAATTTATTTAATCTAGATGAGATGACTTTAGAGATTAATTAAATAAAATGAATTATTTAATTAAAAGTGAGATGATGACTTAATTAAATAAAATTGACTTATTTAATTAAGAGATGAAACATGATGAATTTAATTAAATAAAGATTATTTAATTAAATGGTTAGTAAAGAGGATGATTCAAGAAGGACTGGTGTAAGTAATTTAGGATCAGGGGTATAGGATCAATTAGTACATTTTACATGTTTACATTTTGCCCCTCTTCGAAGCAATGCACCTCATGTGTTAGTTCAAAGAATACACTGCTGAGATCAAAATTTAAATTTTTTCTAATTTTTCAAATGGCCCACTGATACCCCAGTGAAAGAAGAATTACACCGGTATACTGCCTCCTCGAGAGATCGAGCAGAAATGTTAATTTCCTAATCAATATTGTGATAAAATGCAAGGTGAGTGGTTATACTAATCAATGGATGAAAGATAGGTTATGTGCAGGATCATGATGGGCCAAAAAGTGGCGATATGATGGGTATGTGTAGGGTATGTGGCTGACGACTTTTTTTTAACCCAAAATTGATGAAATGAAAAGGGTTTTTAAAGGAGGTTCTCATCTTTCCACCAATATAAATTATGCTTTACTTTAAATTTAATAAATAATCATTATTCATTTTCTATTTGAATTATGACTAAAATCTTGATTGATAGGTTGATTGAAAAACATCTATAGCTTTCAAATGGTATCACATTTTTTGAATCCGAAACATGCGTCACATTCTATGCTTCACATACTATAGGATTAAAAAAAAAAATCTAATTTCATGAAGTTTTGACCAAGTTAAGGTGGTCAGACATACAAGTTTTTATATTTTTTAAAAGTTGTAATAAAAAATTCATAATTAATTATTTACTTAGAATAAAATTACAAAAAAATATGCATCATATCTGGACATGAGTCCTCTACTTATATCTAAAATCTTATAAAAAAAATATTATAATTTTATTGTGGTTATGGTGGTTAGATAGACACCTACTTCTTATTTTTCCTTTGAAATTTAAGTACTATTGCATTGAAATTTCAAATTTTCACCAAATAGATTTAAAAAAAAAATAAACCTAGTAGTTTAGAAACTACATTCAATTTTCTGCAGATTGTATTATTACATATTTTTGAAATAATATAGATAACTTATTCAAATTTTTACGTCAAGTTGCCTAACTCTGATTTTTCTAAATTTTTTGCCACTTAAGGGCATATTTTTTCAATGATGATCCTGCACATTCCCGATAATTCTTTTGAAAGATCAAATATTTTCCTTAAAGAATTTTGATGATGTATAGATAGTCATCGGCCATGGCTAGCCTCATGTGTATTTTGATATATTACACACTCTTGATCATGACAGTTGTATTATTTTAATGATATATGATATGATATGGTTTGATTCAATATATGAGATGTGTCGTATTCTATTTATGCATGATGGATGGATGTTTTTACTTTCCTATATGCGATGTAATGACATGATATGAATTTATCTTATGTGATGCATGTATGCTTTTTATTTTATGCAATGTAATGCAATGTATGTTTCTATATGATGTTATGATGTGATGCAGTGACTATGCAAATGTTTATGGATGGATGCATTTCTTTTTCAGTATCTTTCTATGCACTTTTATGATAATTATGTATGGATGAAAATGGATGCACATGTTATGATATGCAGATGATTTAAAATGCTTAGACTAAATGATCTATACTATGCAATGATGGATGATGATCATGAGATGTATGAAATGCTATGGCATATTCCTTTTCTTTTTCAATATCATTCTTATGTATGATATGATAATGCATGTATGGATAACATGATGATGTGATGATGCTTATATGATGATGCAAATGGATTATGATGATACGATGATACCTATGTGATGATTTTTTTTTAATTATGCAAATGATATAATTATGCATATATGGATGATATGACGATACATACGATGATGTTTACATGATTATGTAATGAATGAAAATGTATGGTTTATGAGATGATTAGAATAACCAATGTATATTATGTGATGATGAGATGTAATTGCAGATGGTGAAATATGCATTTGATCAAAACAAACAACACACATTAGCATGGTTAGTTTAAAACAAAGCAAATAACAACATCTCTATGAAATAATACATCAATGCTTCCGAAATGCAAACAAATGACAAAAAGTAAGCTAAATAAGCATATGAAAAATATGAAGTATGTTTATCTCATAGTGGATTGGTGCTATTATGGAAAATAGCCCTTTTCCAATGCTTTGCTAAGCTCAATGATGAAATTGATATGAAGATACTATGATGCAATGGACAAAATCAGTTCTCCAATGAAGAGAGTGACTTTGCATGGGATTTGTGGATGATTTGTGGAGAATTTGATCAAAGATGAAGCTTTCATTTATATATTCTCAAGTTGAAAGAATTCCTATGAGAGAGCAATTTGGGATCAAAAACAGGCCACTTGTCAACGTGTGAGTAGTTGAGGAGTGCGCAAGATTTAGGAAATGTGCCCAAGAGAGGGAGATTTCAAATTTGAATTTGAGAGTAAATGCTGAGTTTGACTTGTGAAAGAAACATGTAAGAGCTTATTGTATTTGCTAATGATGTAGATGGTGAAATCTACATTTTCTCAAAACAAACAACACACATTACATGGTTAGTTTAAAACAAAGCAAATAACAACATCTCTATGAAATAATATATCAATGCTTTCCAAATGCAAACAAATGACAAAAAGTAAGCTAAATAAGCATATGAAAAACATGAAGTATGTTTATCTCATAGTGGATTGGTGCTATTGTATAAAATAGCCCTTTCCCAACCCTTTGCTAAGCTCAATGATGAAATTGATATGAAGATACTATGATGCAATGGACAAAATCAGTTCTCCAATGAAGAGAGTGACTTTGCATAGGATTTGTGGATGATTTGTGGAGAATTTGATCAAAGATGAAGCTTTCATTTATAGATTCTCAAGTTGAAAGAATTCCTATGAGAGAGCAATGTGGGATCAAAAATAAGCCAATGAAAATAGGCCACTTGTCAACTTGTGAGTGGTTGAGGAGTGTGCAAGATTTGGGAAATGTTCCCAAGAGAGAGAGATTTCAAATTTGAATTTGAGAGTAAATGTTGAGTTTGACTTGTGCAAGAAACATGTAAGAGCTTATTAATTGCTTTGTTGGATGTACATGTCCACTTGATTTTGAATTCAAACTTGAGGGAATATTCCTCAAAGATGCCATGTTGATGGAAAATGCTGATTTTAATAAATCAATAAATTGATTTATTGGTTGCACAAGTGGGAAAAGCTAGAGGATGTGGCATGCATTAGATTAGATTTAATCAAGATTAATTAGCTAGGATGATGATTAGGGGCTTTGACCCATTTGACTTAGATATTTTGATTTATTTAAATCATAAAGGATGGAAGGTGATTTTAGACTTAATTAAATAAAGGTTTGATTTATTTAATTAAAAGGATGATGATAGGATCAAGTTTGATTTATTTAACATAAGTTGGTGACTTTAGGAGATTGATAAATAAACTTGATTTATTTGTTGAATTGATGAATATGACCTAAGTGCATAATGCTAATTTCATGTGTCTACATTTTTCCCCTCTTTGAAGCAATGTACTTGTTGTGTTGGTTCAAAGAATAAACTTGCCGCTATCAAAATTGAAAAAAAATTTGATTTTTCGGGTGCCCAAGTGGAAAGTACACTGGTACATTTCCCCCTCGAGAGATCGAGGGAAAAGATTCAATTTGAGGGTTGATCTCATGATAAAGAGGTTCAAAATGGATGGTTATGGATGATGATGCAAATGAGATGATTTTAAGATGCTTAGAGTAACAGATCTATATTATATTAAACAACTTAAATGATGATATGATGTGAGATGGATGGGATGAATGACGTGATATGTTGTGATTATGCAATGGATGATTTATGAGATGCTTAGACTAACAGATCTATATTATGATGATGAAAATGTATGTGAGATGATGTGTAAAATGATGATGGTTTGTGGATGTAGGATGGATGCATGATGGATGCATTGGCGATGTTATGTTAGCATAGAAAAGAAGAAAGTAGATGATGACAAGACGATCCAACAAGACAACTTTATGAGAGATGATGATGATGAGAAATGGATGATTTGCTTATCAAGGATTAGGATTTTAAAAGGGTCACTTACCTTATGTTTGATAACATGCATAAGCACGATGCATCAAGGTATAAAGGACCAAGATGGCATTGTACTTAGTGTGATGGACTTTGACTTGACAAATAGATAGGAGTATTCTTGTTCACACCTAACATATGGAAACCTTGCTAGGATGCACTTTAGAAGTTTCAAACACCTCGGACCAAAACACGGAAAGGTATAACCAATCAATGCAATAGTCAACAAGCTGTCCAAACCATCCTCTATGCATATCTAACAAAGCAAGTATTTGCCAAGGTTATTTTACAAGAACGTCCAACAAGAATAGCAAAAAAAAGATAATGATTGTTGCCCCATTCCTATCTCTCTAAATCTAGCGTTCAGATATCATCAAGAGGTCCTTGGAATGAGTGCAATAAGATAAATCAAAACAAAAGATCAAGTACACAAATAAGCCAATGTTCTTCATACCTTCAACCAGAGTGATGTGTTTTGATAGGATAAGAATCCAAGTGATATCCAAAATGATGCCCATTGTCGGAACGATATATCCTAGGACATGCATTGTATAGGATGATGATGGGTTGATAAGTTGATTGATAGGCTATTGATATAAGGTTGATTGACATGTGTGAAAGTGATCAAGAGTTTGATTTGTGTTTAATGGTTTGTTGCTTCGATTTTGATTTTGCGATTGAAGATTGATTTTGTTGATTGTTGTGATTGTTTATTTTTGTTTTTCCAAAGGATGAAGGTGACGATCAGTTTATTATGGATGATTGATTATTACTGGTGAAAGTGAAATGAGACGGATGGATTTTTTCAAATATTTGGATGTTTTTGACGTTTTGAAATGTTTTGAGGCTGTTTTTGGTGTTTTTGAGATTTTGTAAATGTTTTTATTTTTTATTTTTTTCAAATGTTTTTGGATTTTCTAAAATTTTATGGATGTTTTTGGATTTTGATGTGATTTTGGATGTTTTGGACTTTTTGTTTTTTTTTTGTTTTTGTGATTTTGATGTCTCAGGGGCTAATCAAAGATGAGCTTGCCTAAGTTCAGAGACGACATAGTTTGGATTCCAATGTTTTTGATATTTTTCTATTTTATTGATGTTTTTGGATTTTCAATATTTTGGATATTTTTGGATTTTTCGATGTTGTGTATGTTTTTGGATTTTTCGCACAATTTTGATTTGGATATGGATGAATGATGATATCAGTTCTCTATTTGGATTTTGTTGAAAACCAAGCTAAGATTGATTGATCAGGATCAGATGGATTATGATGATGATAACATTGTTGAGGATACACAACAATGTAAGGATAGTGTTAAGCAAAGGATTAGGATGGATATCCCAAGATGATGAGGGATTGATTGAATTTGATTTATTGATGATGATAACATTGTTGAGGATACACAACAATGCAAGGATAGTGTTAAGCAACACAAGGACTAAGAAGGATATCCTGAGATGATGATGGATTGACTGGATTTGATTGATCAAGATTTGTGAAGTTTGGTTTGGAACAAAAGTTGTTTTGGATGATTTGATGTGATGTTGAAACACAAGTTAGATGCAACTGATTTGATTGATGTTCATTGAAAGATAAAGCTTGATAAGGAACACTTCTCATCAAAATGTGCCATGGGCTAATGATTTGGATTTTGGCTCACAAATTCTTTGACCAATTTTACTTCATGCTTTCCAATGTTCGGATCACCACATAAGTTGGAAGATATAAATCAAGATTTACTTCCTAAAGCAAGATGTAAATATTTTCCCCCAGTGTCTAGCAATTTATGGAATGCCATGGATGGATGATCAGATATAGTGTATGTGATGATGAAAAAGTGGAATATGATGTAAGCACTGCAAAGAATTCATAGCTTTCTAAATGAAGGACTCTATGCTTGTGATAAGATAAGTGTGTTCAGATAAATGAGAATGCTTATTTGGAATAGTGCTATCATCTATGCCTCAGATAATGTACTGGATAGGATATGGATTCAATGAAATAATAAGAACCTCATATCAAGATGTTTACTCATGAAGCAAAAGTGTAAAGTGTGCCCCAAACTTTGTCAAGATCAAGATAACTTGGATGATGAAGATGGATGAAAATGGATTGGATTGTTTATGGATGAATGGATTTATTATGGATGTAAGATGTATGGAATGCTAGATTTATTATGGATGGGATGATATGCTTCCACCTGAAACTAGTGCATATAGATGCTCGATTCTACACATGATGCCTAATTTCCAAGTTTTCATCATGGTACCTATCCAAAGCACCACCATAGTGGTTTTCACTAGAGGATGATTTTTATCTTTACTGTTTTCAATATTTTTTTTCTTTTTTGGATTAAATTCATATTTTTTTAATTTTTTAATTTTTTTGAAAGATTTTAAGCTTATGTTGAATCACCTAGTGGTGTTGATGTAGATGCTTAGTCATACTGCACCTTCAATATCTTTCTTGAATAATTTCTCTGCCAAGATATGTGCACTTGAATACAACTTTTGAGATTCCTGTCTTTGTGCATACATTGCGATAGAGTTCCTTCAAAATCCTTATGATGAAGAGTTTTTTCCAATACATGGTCAATTTGAGAATTGGATATCATGTGTGGAGGTGTGGATGGAGTGTGTTTAGGGATAAGAGATGGATTGGTTGAAAGTTTGGAACCTTTGACTCTCCAAACATGGGAAGATGAGCAATGATGGGTGGATACAAAAGTGTGCATGAAATTAGGACCAGCTGCTTGATACACTTTGTACATCACTTGAAAAGCCTATTTTTTCTTTTGTGGACATCCTTGATGGATTACTTTTCCCTTTTTTATTTTTCCCCATAGTTTCTTTGACTAATGGAGTTTGATAGCCCAGGATGATATTTCTTTGTATTCTTTGGTATCCATGTGTATTTGATTTGTCCATTATGCTTCTCAGCTTCTTTTTCTTTGATAATGTTCTTCGTACTTTGATTCAATTCTTTCTTTTTATGCTGGTCCCAATTCATGGATGGGGTGATGGGTGGATGAAGATTCATGATGTGGTTGGTTGTAGTATTGACATAGTTTCATCATAAGAACTCTTCATGCTCCCTGTGTTGATGCTTGCTTGAGATGAAGTTTCCCCCAATATAGTGGTAGTAGTTCCTTCATGCTTTGATTCTACCTATTCTGAGATGTCTTGTTCAATAAGCATGCTCTCACAAATGACCACTGCAGATGATGTTATTTTGATTGGATTCTCTACTAACTTTGGAATATATTGCTATGTCTGACTTTTTCCTTGAGTGGATAATATTGGATATCTACATACCTTATGTCCTTAGTCTGAATTCAGAATATATCTAATCCTGATGTTGATAACTTAGTTTGACTGTAGGAGTTAATAATCTGCTCTTTTTGTGTAACAACATCTTGTTCTAGATGAAGATCATCTATGTGTCCATCCATAGAAAGCATCTCATGGGTAGATGGAGGAGTAGTTCTATGTGGATATGATCATCTTGTGTGGATAAGAGAATATCCATTAGATCATTGGAGATACAATTTTTTTATCTTGATTTATTTTGGGATTGCTTTCGACATACTTTGGATCAAGTTCTTGACATGGGTCAATTTCAAAGGATGGATTGCTTACCAAGGGTTCTTAGATTTCGTCATTATGAATGGAAAGCGGCTCAATATCCTCAACTGTCAATTTGAAGGTTCCTTCAGTATTTGTAACCATGAGGTCAAAGGATGTCAATATGTCTTGGAAAGGACAATTTCTAGACCTTGGTGAAGGATTTTGATCATGCTTTGGAATGAATTCTTGAGACATGTCCTCTAACTCAAAAGGTGATGTAGAGACATTTTCATCATGATTATTGGTTGATGGTTCATGGATTATGTCAATAGGATCAAATAATCCTAACACTCCTTGAAATAGATCACTAAAAAGTGGCTCTTGATGTATGGTGAGTTGATCATCAGATGGGATGGAAATATCTTCAAGGTGCTCATCGATGGAGAGGTCTTGATCGTTGTTCTCAAAAATTGTGGTGGAGGGATTTCCAATGTCTTCAACCAAAGGGTCAAATGATGTTGACATTTCTTGAATTGGATCATGGTTGGTTGATGGATTTTGATCATGATTGAAAAGTGACTTTTGAGATATGTTGATTTGATCATTGGATAGAGTAGACACAACTTCAAGTTGCTCAGTGATGGATTGATCTTGATCCTTGTTCTCAACAGTTGTCATTTTTTGTGTTTGTGCTTGTGTTTGTTGGGTATCTTGAGAGGCTTGGGCAGCTTGAGAGGCTTGTTGCACTTATTGAGCTTGTCTTGCTTGTTGCGTGGCTAGTTATTGTTGGATGGCCTTTTGGTAGGCCTAGTGAGCTTTTAGCGCAATGTTATATTGTTTTGCTGTATTTGGTTTCGGTGGTAGTGGTGGTGGATTTGGAATTGTGTTGGATGTAGTGATGAGTGGTTGAGATACACTTGGAGTGATCGTGATGGTTTGATATGTGATGGGCATGATACTGGTGGTTGGAATGATTGAAGTGATAGAGATGGTTGGAGTGATTGAGGTGATAGGAATGGTTGGAATGACCAAGGTGATAGGTCCTTGGGTGACCGTGTTTTGATTTTTCAAGATTGATGTTGTCATTTGATTAGATACCATCTATTGGTGTGATGTCGATGGTATATTCCAAGGATTTGATGTGATGGCTTGATTGGAATTAGGTGGATTGATTTGGATGGAGTGATTGGTGCTAGGTAAAGGGGGAAGCCCTAAGCCAAGGAATGATGTTGATATGGGTAATGGTCGTGGAGATGTCTCTTGGCGTAATGACTCAACTATTTTGGTAAGTGTAGCAATTTGGTCTCGCCAAATTTGATCTTGATTTCGATCTTGACTCCCTTGATATAGTTGATTTGGTTTTTGTTCACGCAGATTTGGGATGCATACTTGTGTTTTTTGAATGGGATCATGGACAAATTGATTTTGGATATTGTTCTGACTTGGGATGGCATTCAGATTTGGCATGATAGGTTGAAATTGACCATTGTTGATGTTTGGAATATTTGTATGATTTTCAAACATATTTATCCCAAAGTTTTCTAGATTCATGTTTCGAAAACTTGTACTTGGTGCATTCTCATTTGGCTTGTAGGGATTTGATGGGATGACATTGTTCGTTTGAAGGATCATGTTTTGATTGTTCGGTTGACAAACTTGTAGGTTTGGATTTAGATCTACCATCGAGAAACGTGTTCCAATCTTTGATTTGGGCATACTCACACTTGTTGCATGCCATTGACATTTGTAGAAGGTAATGATCCCATGTATGTATTGTATGAATGTGAGTGTTGATAATCAATCAACATTGTAAGGCTTTGAAAGCTTAGTTGACTTGGATTACTCATGATGAATGGATCAAGTTTATATTCCATGTTCCTCTTGTGTTTTGACCTTGTTGCAAAAGTGACGTCTAAGGTTCCTAGGACTAATGATGAGATGAAGGATGAAAGCTGTAAATGATACGAGTGTTGAACATTTAGGGATTTTGGATCAATGCTAGACATAGGGTTTGATTTTGATTGGTTTGATTTGGGTAGTGAACTTGTAAACCCTAAGATGTAAGATGTTATATTAGGATGAATTTTCTCAGAGGATTGCTAATTCAATTAAATGTATGAGAAAGGATGCATTCCCCTATACCTAACTAAACAAGGTGATTTTGATTTTGATGATCTACCCAAGTCTTAGAATGATGTTTCCAAAGATCTAAAGTTCTTTGGTGGGATGGATAAGTGTTTTAATGAATGAAGTGTTTGATTTGATCCTAAATGAACCTAGGAAGGACTTGTTTACTAGACTAAGATAGTGAAGAACATGCCTTTCTATAAAAGTAATTCAAAATAAAAAGATTAAATGTTTGCATGAAAACCATACGACCAAAAGATGCCAAGCACATGTGTGGGGTCCAATTGATTTAATATTTTCTTAATAGATTCTTTTTACCACAAACACACTTTTGATTGGATTTTGAATCTAGATGTCTAATGTCTCAACTTACCCCTTATCCCACAAAGTGTATTATGCAGAAACCAAGGAAATTTGAGGCAAGAGTTACCTAAAGTTGACTTTAGTAGAAGCAAATTGAGATGAAATCCAAATGTTTAGATGCCTCTAAGGACATGAATCCCAAGGGAAAGCAATAACATGTGAATTTGTTCAAGGATATTTTCCTCTCCTAAAGGGTTTGCAATTTTGATGATTTGTTGAATGTTGGTTTTCCAATGTTTTTGATTAAAGCACTATGTTTTCAAACAAGAACAAGTACAACCCTATGGATGTGTAAGACAATATTAGTTGGATTCCCACTTGGACAAGTCCAACTATGCTTATCTTTAGTGAATTTTTAGATGGTTGACCCCACTGGCTCCCCTCCATGGCTCATTAACGTCAATCGGGGCAACAAAGCATCAACACCCATGAAACTCCCAAGGCATGCTTTCCATTTCTACTAAAAGACCGTAAAAGTGTGGGGCAGCTTTAGAATGACCGTTCTTGCACCAACAAATAGATTAAGGATTTTGGAAAATTCTAGCACATGGGTTTTAGTAAGGACTTTACGTTTGTGGAGATTAACCCATATGGCAAGAGTCCCCTTTCAGATCCATCTTGTCGGAATCAACCGCGTGACATTGGTGTTTCTTCCAATACCCACATTTATATCCTAGCTAGAAATACTCTTGGCTTTAGAGTTTTACTGGTTGAGTCGTTCCTTTGGGTGAGTACTTTCTCCCCAAGGCAGGCCCTCTAGGATAAACAAAAGAAAATAAAGACAAAATCCGTAACTCGATCAATCTTTGATGGCAACAAAGAGAGAGAATATACGCGATAATTCTCCCACTCACACTCGCACAAGATATTGTTCAATTTTAAACCCAAATCAAAGTGTGGAGGTGATTGCTTTATCTCACCCTAAGGTGATGAAAAAGGCCTTTTGATTCTCAAGATCGCTATAAAGCGCGAGAGAAGCGCATAAATCCTTTTTCAATGCCTTTAGTTTAATTAAGCCTTCACGAAAAATAGCATTTGCACTTGTTCTTTTTAAATCCATAAATCAAAATGTGAGTTCTTTTTAAGCACAAAAACATGAGTGAGAGACACTTTGTTCAATTGTTAATCCAAGAAACAAAATCTAGTAAGTTGTGATCCTAAAGTTCATTTTATCCTTTGCAAGAAGAAATTGTAAATTCTTTTTAAACACAAACAAAAATTAGTGTCCTAAGAAAGAAGAGATGGCAACTTCATGAAAAAAGTGTTAAAAAAACACTTAAAGTGTTTAAAAACACTTGGATTTTTCAAAATATCCTCGTCATTCTTTGTTTTCCTTCTTTGCTTTTTTTTTTCTTTGGTCTCCTTTGTTTCCACATTGTACCTTCGTTATCCTTTCACTTTCACCTTCCTCACTTTCCTTGCTTTCCTTGTACCTTTATTATCCTCATTTTCCTCACTTTCCTTCTTTGCTTTACCTTGTACCTATTCCATCACAAGTAAAAGTTAGGCATGTATTTTGCAAATTGATAAAAATATACATAAGACTTATCAATCATTAGAGAAAGAAATGGAAATATGGTAATTTGACAAGACAAACATCAAAATTATTTCAATTTGTACCTCCCTTCTTATCTATGACAAAATTGGTGGTCAACATAAAAAGATTTTCTTTTTTTTTGTTTGATCCAAACATATGACTTTTTATGAAAGGGTGTGTCTCTTCCAAAAATTAAAACAATGAAAAAAAACAATAAGACAACAATCTTGATATGTTTATAGGTCAAATAGATGATGATAAGCACAAAAATAAAGGCCAACCAATAGAGGTTCCTTAAAAAATTTCAAGTTGATAGACATTATCAGGAAAAAGACAACCAAGAATGCTCTTTTAAAACTTTAAAGCATTAGACATGTATGAAATCGTACTCCCTTGTTTTTAGCAGAATGTTAATAAAAATCCTTAATATCTTTATCCCTACTCATGTTCAAAAGTCAAACAAATCAATCAGTTCACAAAAGATCACAACACAATTTATGATAGGGAAAGCTCTAGTATGTACAAAATCAATTTTAAATATCATGCCATAAGTGTGACCAACAGCAAGCCGCACCATGAATGCTCTTTGGATGCCTACCTGGAAATGGTCAAGGAGTGGTGTACAGAGAGATGATCACTGACAACCAATTTTTCAACCACTCTGTAGATTCATAATATCTCTTTCATTATTCAACGTAATTTTGGTAGATTGGACTATGGGGCCACCAAAATGGAATTATGCGGATTCCATAATCAAATGTTAGATGCATGAGATGGTAGCCAGGACATAATTCAATTTATACTGACCAAAACTTGTCAGAGGAATTAGCAGGGACATAGTTCTATTGCACAGAAGATAGAGTGTGGCAGCTTAATAAAAAATCTGCTAACATAAATATATAAGGGTGCACAAAGTTTGAAGTCAACTTAAATAATAGTCAAATACTACTGGCCCTATTCGTCATGACATTATTTGAACAGCAAGCAAGGGTCTGTTGGATGGCACCTACTCATCTAGAGCACAAAGACTTGAGTTGGGATAGGCACTTAGAAACAGGAAGTAGTCTTTTCAAGCGCACCTATGTGGATTGTGGTCTTGTTTCGCCAAGTATGGAGAAGAGATATCTCTTAATCTAATCAATGCGTTATCTTCTAGACATTAACCAATGCCTACTTTTAAATGTTCTACCTGATATTTAGGCTTGGGAAGATTAACTTCTAACAACTTGCTGGAATTTTTGAAATGTCTGGAATGTATATACGCCTCCAAGTAATGAGCTTTTACTCTCTATGCAAAATAAGGCCTTTATTTAATTGTTGTAGCATTAGCATTGGTGTGCAATTCTCATAATGTCGTTGGCAGATGAGAATTTAAGAATGTGCTAGAGTTGTCGCCTGAAAACTCACTCGCTGTGGACCTTTATTTGAGGTAAGATCTTGATTTATCCTAACACCAACATGCAACAAACTTAAGCGCTATAAAGAAAACATAAAGAAAATTTCTGCAATCAACCTTCAACAACTTTACAAATTAGTGAATACAAGCCTGCGAAATCTAACACTTAAAGGCCCCTCAACATTCTTAAACCTTTTATGAAATTATGATCGAACAGAGGAATAAGAAAATGTTCGATGCTTAATCTACAATTTTATTTAATTCTTCAACAATGTCATGATCAAGCCTTTTTTAGCTAGTAAAATTCCAGCAAATACTTGTAAATAGTGAATCTTATAAGACTGCAGGACAAACTTGGAATTTTATAAAGATTAACTATAGAAGAGCTTCTAATATTCACACTTTTGAAGAGAGAAAATCTAAGCAAAGATAAGAAATAGATAAAATACCACTATTAAACAGGTAAAATCCATCAAGTCTTTCATCCATAAATCCTTAAAATTGACACCATTTACTGGTTAGACTCACAAAAAGCTATGAATTTAATACTATCCACCCATGAGATCACAAAAAATGATTAAAAGACCCGTCAATTTTTCAAACTCATCTGCTGCATACTATTCAAAGACAAAACAAAAATTTAGAAGCTTTGAGGGGCCCTCCTTCTAGCGCCATTGTGTAGATGGTGAAATCTGCATTTCCTCAAAACAAACAACACACATTAGCATGGTTAGTTTAAAACAAATCAAATAACATCTCTATGAAATAATACATCAATGCTTCCCAAATGCAAACAAATGACAAAAATTAAGCTAAACAAGCATATGAAAGACATGAAGTATGTTTATCACATCGTGGATTGGTGCTATTGTGGAAAATAGCCCTTTCCCAACCCTTTGCTAAGCTCAATGATGAAATTGATATGAAGATACTATGATGCAATGGACAAAATCAGTTCTCCAATGAAGAGAGTGACTTTGCATAGGATTTGTGGATGATTTGTGGAGAATTTGATCAAAGATGAAGCTTTCATTTATAGATTCTCAAGTTGAAAGAATGCCTATGAGAGAGCAATGTGGGATAAAAAACAAGCCAATGAAAACATGCCACTTGTCAACTTGTGAGTGGTTGAGGAGTGTGCAAGATTTGGGAAATGTTCCCAAGAGAGAGAGATTTCAAATTTGAATTTGAGAGTAAATGTTGAGTTTGACTTGTGCAAGAAACATGTAAGAGCTTATTAATTACTTTGTTGGATGTACATGTCCACTTGATTTTGAATTCAAACTTGAGGGAATATTCCTCAAAGATGCCATGTTGATTTTAATAAATCAATAAATTGATTTATTGGTGCAAGTGGGAAAAGCTAGAGGATGTGACAAGCATTAGATTATATTTAATTAGGATTAATTAGCTAGGATGATGATTAGGGGCTTTGACCCATTTGACTTAGATATTTTGATTTATTTAAATCAAAAGGATGGAAGGTGATTTTAGACTTAATTAAATAAAGGTTTGATTTATTTAATTAAAAGGATGATGATAGGATCAAGTTTGCTTTATTTAACATAAGTTGGTGACTTTATGGGATTGATAAATAAACTTGATTTATTTGTTGAATCGATGAATATGACCTAAGTGCATAATGCTAATTTCACATGTCTATAGTAATGCATGTGAGATGAACAATGTTTCCTATATGATATGGTATGATATGCATAATGCTAATGGTTTGTGGATGCAGGATGGATGCAATAGTAATGCTTTTGTGATTAAATGTCATGGTACCATGTTAGCGTGGAAAGAAGACATAAGAAAATAAGATCTAACAAGCCAAATTTATTAGAGATGATGATGATGATGATTTTCTTATTAGGAATTTGGATTTTAAAAGTTTTATTTACCTTATGTTTGATAATACACATAGGCAGGATGCATCAAGGTATAAAGAACTAGGATGGTGTTGCACCTAGTGTGATGGACTTTGACTCGACAATCAGATAGGAGTACTCCTATTCACATCTGACATATGAAACCTTATTTAAAGTGCAGTTCAGATAATCCAAACATCTTAGACCAAAACATAGAAAGTCAAGCCTTCCTATGTGGTCAACAAGACACCTAAAACACCTTCCCTACACCCAAACAAAGCATGCATGACCAAGGTTATATTACAAGAATATCCAACAAGCACAACAAATAATTGATAATGATCATTTTCCCATTCCTTTCTCTCTAAATCGCTTCATTTTGACATCATCGAGAGGTCATTGGAATGAGCACAATAAGACAATCTAAAAGACAAAGATCAAGTAAACAAACAAACTAATGTTCTTCATACCGCTAGCCAAGACTAAACTATAGTGATACCTAATGTTGATGTCCATTGTAGGAAGGATGCATCCTAGGACATGATGTTATCAGATGATGGTGAGATTGATTGGATGATGGGCTATTAGTACCAAGGGGTAACCAACTTGTTTACCTACTGACCTAGACTTGAGACCTTGACATTTTGAGTTTTCATTTTTAATTTGCTACACTTGTTTCTGATTGTTTCAACCAAAAGTTGGGGGTGATGATGACTTATGATGAACGGATGTTTATTGCAGGTGAAAGCAAGATGGTACAAATGATTTTTTCAAATATTTGGATATTATTTATGTTTTTGAAATGTTTTGAGGATGTTTTTTGGATTTTTGGGTGATTTAAATGTTTTGTATTCTCAAATTTTCTAATGTTTTTGGGTTTTCTTAAATTTTATGAATGTTTTTTTTATTTTTGTGTCTCAACAACTAATTAAAGATTATTCTTTCCTACATTTAAGCTCAGAAACAATGTAGTTTAAATAGCATGTTTTTGACGTTTTTTGACTTTTTGACCTATTTTGGGATTTTGATATATGTTTAGGATGTTTTTGGATTTTCCCATGATTTTGAAGATATGGATATGTGTGATGATATTAGTTCTCTATTTGGGATTTTGTTGAAAACCAAGCTAAGATTGATTGATTGGATCAGATTGATGGATTAATGATGATAACACTGTTGAGGATACACAACAATGTAAGGATAGTGTTAAGCAACACAAGGATTAGGATGGATATCCCAAGATGATAAGGGATTGATTGAATTTGATTTATTGATGATGATAACATTGTTGAGGATACACAACAATGCAAGGATAGTGTTAAGCAACACAAGGACTAAGAAGGATATCTTGAGATGATGATGGATTGACTGGATTTGATTGATCAAGATTTGTGAAGTTTGGTTTGGAACAAAAGTTCGTTTTGGATGATTTGATGTGATGTTGAAACACAAGTTAGATGCAACTGATTTGAATTGATGCTCATTGAAAGATAAAGCTTGATAAGGAACACATTCTCATCAAAATGTGCCATGGGCTAATGATTTGGATTTTGGCTCACAAATTCTTTGACCAATTTTACTTCATGCTTTCCAATGTTCGGATCACCACATAAGTTGGAAGATATAAATCAAGATTTACTCCCGAAGCAAGATGTAAATATTTTCCCCCAGTGTCTAGCAATTTATGGAATGCCATGGATAGATTCTTGGATAGATGTGGGTATGTGTAGGATCATGATGGGCCAAAAAGTGGTAATATGATGGGTATTTGTAGGGTATGTGGCTAACGGCTTTTTTTTTACCCAAAATTGATGAAACAAAAAGGGTTTTTAAAGGATATTCATAGCTTTCCACCAATATAAATTATGCTTTACTTTGAATTTAATAAATAATTATTATTTATTTTCTATTTGAATTACGACTAAAGCCTTGATTGATAGGCTTATTGAAAAACATCTATAGCTTTCAAAGCGTATCACATTTATTGAATCAAAACATGTGTCACATTCTATGCTTGCATACTATAGGATTAAAAAAAAATTGAATTTCATGAAGTTTTGACCAAGTTAAGGTGAGACACGAGTTTTTATATTTTTTAAAACTTGTAATAAAAAATCATAATTAATTATTTACTTTGAAAAAAATTACAAAAAAATATGCATCACATCCGGACATGAGTCCTCTACTTATATCTAAGATATTATAAAAAAATACTATCATTTTATTGTGGTTAGGGTCAAACAGACACCACCTTCTTATTTTTTCCCTAAAATTTAAGTACTACTACATTGAAATTTTAAATTTTCACCAAATAGATTTTTTTCTTTTTAAAATAAACCTAGTAGTTTACAAACTAAATTCAATTTGCTACAGATTCTATTCTTACATATTTTTGAAATAATATAGATAACTTATTCAAATTCTTACATCAAGTTTCCTAACTCTGATTTTTTTGAATTTTTTGCCACTTAAGGACCTATTTTTTCCATGATGATCCTACACATACCCATGTATGGATGGATGGATATGGGTTAATCATGCAAAGTATTTAAAGGATTATCTTGTGATAAGATAAGGTGTTCGAACAAAGGATGCTCCATTGGATAATGCTTCATGGCTTAGATAATGTTAGGATAGGATAGGATTAATAAAAATGACTCATGTCAAGATGTCTACCATAAACAAGTGTAAAGTGTACACCAAACTTTGTCAAGATCAAGATAATGTGGAAGATGGATGTAGATGGATTGGAAAAAATGTTTTGGATGAATGGATTTATTATGGATGTAAGATTTATGGAATGCTAGATTTATTATGGATGGAATGATATGCTTCCACCTAAACTAGTGCATATAGATGCTCGATTCTACACATGATGCCTAATTTCCAAGTTTTCATCATGGTACCTATCCAAAGCACCACCATAGTGGTTTTCACTAGAGGGTGATTTTTATCTTTACTGTTTTCAATATTTATTTTTCTTTTTTGGATTAAATTCATATTTTTTTAATTTTTTAATTTTTTTGAAAGATTTTAAGCTTATGTTGAATCACCTAGTGGTGTTGATGTAGATGCTTATGTCATACTGCACCTTCAATATCTTTCTTGAATAATTTTCTCTGCCAAGATATGTGCACTTGAATACTACATTTTTTATACTAGAGTTAACTCTATCTTTATGCATGCATCTCAATAGAGTGACTTTTGAATCCTTATGATGAAGGGTCATTTCCAATACATGGTCAATGTGAGAATTTGATATCATGCATGGAGATGTGGATGGAGTTGTGTGTTTAGGAATAGGAGATGGATTGGTTGATACTTTGGAACCTTTGACTCTCCAAACTTGGGAAGATGAGAAAATATGGGTGGATACGGAAGTGTGCATGGAATTAGGACCAAATGCTTGATATACTTTATATGTTGCTTGAGAAGCCCACTTTTTCCTTTGTGGACACCTTTGATGGATACTTTTCCCTTTTTTATTTTTCCCCATAGTTTTTTTGACTAATGGAGTTTGATAGGGATAATCTTTTTTTGTATTTTTTTGTATCCATGTGTATTTGATTTGTCCATTATGCTTAGCTTCTTTTTCTTTGTTAATGTTCTTTGTGCATTGATTCAAATATTTCTTTTCATGTTGGTCCAAATTTATGGATGGGGTAATGGGTGGCTGAAGATTCATGATCTGGCTAGTTGTAGTATTGGCATCAGTTTCATCATAAGTATTCTTCATAATTCATATGTTGATTTTTGCTTGAGATGAAGTTGCCCCCAAACCTTGATGCCTAGGATTTCCAATAATCTACACTAGTTTTAGGATACCCTGTTCATGTAGGCCTAATCCTCTGCCTTGATAATTCATCTATTGAAACATTTTATTTGCAATAGGATATGATTTACCTTGGAAACAAGGTGCTAATCCTTCTCTACTCTGTTGTGGATCTTCAAAGGTGGCTTCTTCATTGATAAGATAAATTTCTCTAGAAAAGGTAAGTGATCCAAGTTTATAAGTGATGGGATCCTCCTTAAGTGGGATAACTTCTTGATTCATATATTTTGCTTGATCTTGTGAAATATTAGATTTTAATGCTTCTTCAAGAGGTGTTGATGATTTACTGTCCACGTAAAAGTCTCCTTCATGATTCATTTTTGATATGCCTTCATAAGATGTTTTTGATTCACAACCTATGTAAAAGCCTTCTTTGTGACCCATTTCTAATATGTATCTAGATTTTTTTATATCTTGATCATGTGTACAAATGTTAAGAGTAGTAGACTCTTGTTCCTTGGTAATGATATCAAGAGTATGAGACTCTTGTTTTGAATGAAGATCATCTACATGTCCATTAGGAGTAAGCATCTCATGTGTAGATGGAGGAATATGTGCTATATGAATATGATAATCATTTGTGACATATTGTATAGATAGGAAAGTGTCCATTAGATCATTGTAGTATTGTGGAGATATAAATTCTTGATCTTGAATGATTTTATAATTTCTTTCAACATGTTTTGGATCAAGTTCTTGATATGTATCAATTTCAAAGGATGGGTCATTGCTTATAAAGAGTTCTTGGATATCTTCATTAGGCATGGGAAGTGGCTCAATATCTTCTTGAGCTTTGAGTGTTCTTGGATCAACTTTTGAGTTGAGGATTCCTTTAGTATATGTAACCATGAGGTCAAAGGATGTGAATATGTCTTGGAAAGGACCATTGGGTATGTGCAGGATCATGATGGGCCAAAAAGTGGCAATATGATGGGTATGTGGCTGATGACTTTTTTTTACCCAAAATTGATGAAACAAAAAAGGGTTTTTAAAGCAGATTCTTAGCTTTCCACCAATATAAATTATGCTTTACTATGAATTTAATAAGTAATTATTATTCATTTTCTATTCAAATTGTGACTAAAGTCCTGATTGATAGACTGATTGAAAAACATCTATAGCTTTCAAACAGTATCACATTTTTTGAATCCAAAACATGTGTCACATTTTATGCTTCACATACTATAGGATTAAAAAAAGAAAAATTGAATTTCATTAAGTTTTGACCAAGTTAAGGTGGTCAGACATACGAGTTTTTTATATTTTTTAAAAGTTGTTATAAGAAAATCATAATTAATTATTTACTTGGAAAAAAATTACAAAAAAATATGCATCACATCGGGACATGCATCCTCTACTTATATCTAAAATCTTATAAAAAAATATTATCATTTTATTGTGGTTAGGGTGGTCAGACAAACACCTACCTATTTTTTCCCTGAATTTTTAGTACTACTGCATTGAAATTTCAAATTTTCACCATATAGATTTATATTTTTTTAAACAAACCTAGTAGTTTAGAAACTACATTAAATTTGCTACAAATTCTATTCTTACATATTTTTGATATAATATAGATAACTTATTCAAATTTTTACGTCAAGTTGCCTAACTATAATTTTTTTGCCACTTAAGGGCCTATTTTTTCCATGATGATCCTACACATACCCCATTGCTAGAATTTGGTGAAAGATCTTTATCAGGTTTTGGGGTAAAATATTGAGATATTTCCTCTAACTTATTAGGTGATGTAGAGACATTTTCAACATGATCATTGGTTGATGGATCATGAATTATGTTAATAGGATCAAATAATTCTAACACTCCTTGAAATAGATCATTGCCGAATATTGTTGAGGGATTTTGATAATGACTAAAAAGTGACTCTTGATGTATGTTGAATTGATCATCAGATGAGGTGGAAACATCTTCAAGGTGCTCATTGATGGATAGATCTTGATCATTTTTTTCAACAATTGTGGTGGAGAGACTGTTAATGTTTTCAACCATAGGGTCAAATGATGTTATCATTTCTTGAATTGGATCATTGTTGGGTATTGTTGGTGGATTTTGATCATGATTAAAAAGTGACCCTTGATATATGTTGATTTGATCATTGGATGAGGTAGAACTATCTTCAAGGTGATCATTGATGGATAGTTGTGATTGATCTTGGAGATGTGATGACTGATCCTCGAGATGGGGTGATTGGGTTTTTTGTTGATGTTGTTGATCTTCATATCTAACCTCTTGACAGCGGAGATATTGTTCTTGATGTGGTTGTGGACACAACTCAATGCTTTTATGACATGGTTTAGCCAATGGAAGAATATATCAATTTTGGGGTGGAGATGTCTCTTGGCTCAATATCTCAATTATTTTGGCAAGTGAAGCGATTTGATCTAGAAAATTTTGATCTTGATCTTGATGTAGTTGATTTAGTTTTTGCTCAAGTAGATTTGGAATGTATACTTGTGGTGTTTGTATGGGATCACGGACAAATTGATTTTGGACAATGTTGTGATTTGGGATGATGTTTATATTTGGCATTATTGGTTGAAATTGAACATTGTTGTGGCTGGGAATCACATTGCCTTGATTTAGGTAACTTTGATTTTGCATGGTGTTACCTTGACTTGGATCAATATATGGAGTTGTTAACATTTTTGTTTGGACTTTGGACAACATTTATATGATTCACAAACATATCTATCCAAAAAAATTCCAACTATGGATTTGAAATGTTCATGTTTGGGGTAAGTGCACCAAGATGGTTCCCAAAAAGGGGGCTTAAGTGGCCACTTTTTTCTAAAATCAGGAAATAATGACCTTGGATGTGAAAATGAGGATAGCTACACTCAAAATTTTGAGATGGAACAAAAACAAGGATCGAAGTGCTTTGAGTCTACTCTCTAAACTACTAATTTATTTTGAAAATGGTTGATATTAAGGGGTTCAAAAGAGGGATGTACAAAAATTGTTGTTGTTTTTGTCAGAAAAAACATAACATAACAACTCTTGTACAACCCTAGCACGGTAAAAAAATTTGTAGTATTTTTAAAATTGCTATAGTCAGAAGTTAGCTAACAATATCTAGTTGATGCATGATTTACCTGATTATGTGAAAAATTGTAGAATTTGCAAAAAACATGTCTTTGGTCATTAGAAATGCCCTCCAAGCCTTTGGGCTGGTATTCCAAGGAAAATACTGAAGCTAAGGCTCGAGGATTCCCAAATCAAAATATCACGTGAGCGCATTATAACACCCTCGTGTTCTATGCTAGATTTGATATTTTTTGCTTCTTCGAGGAACATGTCTAGCAACATATAACGTACTCGCATTATGTCTTCCTTTAGTTAAATGCCACTTTATTGAATGTTTGTTGATATGTTTATAAATATATGTATGTTGGTGTGTCATGTATGTATGTATGTATGCATGCTTGTATGTATGTATTCTTGTGGGAGAGAGGGTGAGAGAGGGTGGGAGTGTGAGAGAGTGTGGGAGAGTGGGACAGAGGGTGGGAGAGTTTGAGGGAGAGTGGGAGAGTGTGGGAGAGAGTGGGAGAGAGTGGGAGAGTGGGAGAGGGTGGTAGAGAGTGGGAGAGAGAGTGGGAGAGAGTGGGTGAGAGTGGGTGAGAGTGGGAGAGAGTTTGGTAGTGGGAGATAGGGTGGAAGGGAGGGATGAGAGAGTGGAAGAGAGTGGGAGAGAGTTGGAGAGTGTGGGAGAGGGTGGGAGAGGGTGTTGAGAGTGAGAGAGTAGGAGAGGGTTTAGGGTTTAGGGTGTGATAGAATGGGAGAGAGTGGGAGCGAGAGGGAGAAAGAGAG
>VDFB02361266.1:0-60565 GCA_007258455.2 Sequoia sempervirens | reverse complement strand
TAACCCTCTCTCCCACTCCCTCCCTCTCTCTTTCAACCCTCTCCCTCCTATCCCCTCTCCCTCTCTTATATCTCTCTCTCTCTCACTCCCTCTTTCTCCCTCCCCTCTACCTTTAATCATAAACCTTAAACTCTTAACCGTAAAATCCTGTACCCTCTACCCTTGGCCCTTCCCCCCTCTATCTCTCTCCCACTCCCTTCCTCTCTTAGGTATCTCTCTCACTCACTCTCTCCCTCTATCTATTGACCCTCTACCCTATAAATCTTTAAAAAAACCATGTTTATTATAACGTGGGCGTGTTATGAATAAGTAGAGGCATGGCTGTTTAGCAAAAAATAACGCTCTCACATTATAACACGAATATGTTTTTTATTGCACTAAAAATGGTTAAAAAACACAATATACCCGTAATGTCAGTCCATATTCTATATATTCTCCTAGTTTTACACGTGCTCCAACAAAAAGTAGCTTTTTGGTGATTGAGTGAAGTGTGCATGCATGATTTTTAGATTCCACCACCTTTTTCATTATATTTCCATCACCTTTGCATGAAATAGCAGAATTTTCATGTTGAAAGGCATATAATATGAATTCAAATTTGAATTATAGTGATAATTGATATACAACTGAAGTTTGGAGGGGAACAAGCTTCTGAAAAAGTCAAATTTTTGAGGAGTTTGAGGAAAGAAGAAGCAAAGGCTACATAATTGGGTAGAACTCCTCCATTTGAAACTTTGGTTTTTCAGGTATGTGAAGTCTTTGTACATTTTCTTTCATTCTATTATGGCTTCCTTTCATTTTTGTTGTTTTGCTTATTCCATGTTGATCAAATTTATTGTTTGTCAAATTACAACCTTAGGTTGTCAATTGAAATTTTAAATTACACAATTTTATACACTTTCCTATTACATTTTTAAACCACATCTCTTTGAGGCATTTTGTTAAATTTAACAATCGACTTTCTTTGTGTATGCTTCCAAAGCTTTCATTGAGGTATTTTGTCAAACAATTATACAAACCAACTTATTTCATTGTCTATGCTACCAAATTTCCCATACATGTCTCTAAAAAATTGGAATATACTCCTAATGCAGTAGGGGGAGGCCTGCAACATACAAACACACAACTCCAATCTACAAACAAATTTTCAATTTATAATTTTATCGGGACCTCATCTTTCAACAAATTCACATTGTTTAGGTTGTAGCATATCAAAGTCACCCAATCGGGTATAATTCCCTAGACAACCTTCTCACTTCTCAACAGACCCCCAAATCCAAAAATAGTCTTTACTTAGGTCTCAAGAAAAAGATTTTCCAAGTTTTAGGACCTTTCATGCGCAAATAGGTTCCCAATGCAAAAACCCTCAATTTTCTCATAAATATCTAGGTTTTTCTATATTTCACAACTCCAAGGCCTTCAAAGCCTCACCAAAGCATCAAAAAAGTTTGTCAAGGTCTACAAAAACAAAATAAACCTTCACTAGGCCTTTAACCTCATTAGATCTCAAAAACACCACTTTGGTTCCTCCTTTTCATTCCAAAAACTCACATTCTCAGCCTAAGATAACATCACCATCCCTATAGATGCCTTACCACTATTAAAAGAAACATGAAACTTGAAAACAACATATTACAGGCCTTTCCTCTGAATCACTGGTCACCACAGTAGGAGGAAAGGCTCCATCTTTAAATTAAAGTAAAAATCATACCCTTCTGGTATGTACAAGATGATCATGAAGAATGGAGTTTTTCATTCACCGAAACAACCAAAGGAGTCTCAAAATAGATTTAAGTCCAAGTTAAGATCTTCCACCACAGTGATTTATGAATTTCTAATCATGGGAGGCTTGTACTGGGTCGTACACAAGAAAAAGAAATTGAAAACATAGAAAAAATACTTGAAACTCCATAGTTAAGGCGTTGAGTAGAGCACCAAGTCCTCAAAATCAATTCATTGAACCCTTTATTCGAGCTTACAATTTGTATACATTTTCAAATTAGGAGTCCCAACTTCCTTCAACACCCATAACCACCCTTGAACCACCAAACCTTCATTAAGCCTAAAAGTACTAGTATTAGCAATGGTTTGCTTAATAAGCTTCATTATGCAAATTTGTTATTATAAAGACCTAGGACCATTTAGACACCTTTATTTTACCCATTACAGAGCCTTTCAACATATCCAACAATCACCAATTCTTGTTTTTTACCAAACTGCACAAATTATTAAGTTTTCTATGCTTTTAAGGGCCCAAATTAGCCCACTTTTACAAAGGGACCACCTTCAAAACTTGTCCAAATCTCCTGAAACCTTGGGGCAGCATTTTTTATCTATGAAAACTTCAAATTATAGCATTAGATTGCAGAGATTCAATCATTTACCACCCAAACCATAAAAACTTCTCCATAGGCTTATAAACCATATGTTTTATTGAAAGTAGCACTTGCCAAACACTCCAAAACTTGAAAACTATTGAAAAAAAACTAATATACCTTGGTCATGCTCAATCTAACATAAAATAATGCTTCCCAACTCAAAAACTCAATTTTAGTCACCAAAAGCTCAATTTTGTTAAGGAAAACTCAACATTTCCTCATTTGGTTTGACGCCCAATCCAAGATCATCCTCCATTCAAGTTTATCATGGCCTTTTATAATGTTTCCCTCTTAAAAAAAACCACTTCAACTTCAAAAACTAACATTTGAAAGAGGTGACTGTTGGTCTCCCTCTTTAATAGACTTTTACAACCCTTCACTATTAATTAATTTGATTTGACTTAGCACTTTTTGTACAAGTAAAATTATTCATCATGCCAAAGAAATGAATTGTTAAAAGGACAAAACTAATAGATGATCAGATCCAATCCTTCAAAGATAAAGAGAAAAAATGGATGAGGGAATATTGTGAAAAGCAAAAATTGGGAACAACTGACGAAAATAAGCCAATTGAAGAGGAACCTCAATCGTCAAAAAGAGAATAAATTAGTAGCACAAAGGGAACAAATGTGAGAGAGTCGTGGTAGGGGAGATGTACATACCGTAGTTGGAGAAACACCCTCTACCACAAGTAAATATGAAGGGACACCATTAAGCACAAGCGAATATGGAGGGACACCATCTACCACAAATGAGGATGGTTGGACACCATCCACCACATCTAAAGTTGAGAGTACATCATCAATTAGATTTGACGAACAAGGTATTCCATCATCCCCATGTGAACCTAAAGGTATGCATTCTATTCCACCCTTGATCAAATGTACACAATCTAGCCCACCTCAATTAAATATTGATGAAATTGCTAAAGTTGAGATGTATGTGCCTAAGAGAACACCACCTACAATTTTGCGTAGAAAGCCAAATTTTTTGATTAATATTGATGAATATATTTTGTAGCACATGAAAGGTAAGATTCCAGAACACACTTGTAGAAGATATGCTGATAAGATTTGGAAAATTTTCTTTCAAAGGATAAATTAGAATGGAAGATGTCAACTATTTGTTCAAATGATGCAGGGTTTAATGTACAGAAGCATCATGAAGACTCTTGGGTTGAGAACATTGGATGCATCAAGTGAAAACACTATTGTGAAGGATCCAATGGGTACTTATGAGAGTGTGGGTAAACCTCATGCTCAAAGGATAGTAATGTCATTCGACATGTCATTACATCGACTTTGGTAAGCTATCAAACAAAGAGATCTCATCTCATTAAAAACAAAAGTGAACAAATGGGAATTAGTAGAATTTTTTTATCAAAAGTCGTTCAAAGGTGGAAAAGAATTGAGGGCACCAATTGAAATGAATTATGGGAATTCTCAGGAAGACTGCCAGATAAAGATAAAAAAGTTGTTGAAGCATTGAGAAAACTAATTGAAGATTATTGGAAGAATAATACAAGGCCATATTTGAATCAAAGGGATGTTGTAAGAAGGAGAATTGGTAGTCGGAACCATGAGCCACATCCAAAACATTTTTTGGGTATGACTCAAACCCAATTTTTTCATAAATTTCAAAATTCTTATCCTCAAATTAGTATTTCTCAAATATTTTTTGAAATGATTAAACCTTTTTATGTCAAGATAAATCACACACGCACTACTTGTTGTTGTAGAATACATATTGAATTCGCTAACCATTATGATGTTTATTGTTCGATATGTTTAGATTTGCATACTAATGATGTTTTGTGGGATTGTGGAATATAAACCCCACCAAAATCTTCAAGAGATTTCTTATCAAAAATTATATGTCAAATAGAGGATGGCCAAATATTCTACAGGAAAACATGCTTGGATGGTTCATGCGAGTGTTGCAGTGGCTTGCAATGAATTCCAATATGTCAACATATGGAAATCACAGATGAGGTGGGACATAAACTAGTAGATTTTAGGAAGTATAAAATAGTGGCATATGCTACAAAAGATGGGTCTCAAGAAAAAAGGTGTGATTTGGTTATTGAGAAGATTCTAGTGTATTAGTTTATGTCCATGTTTTGTGAGAATCTAGTGTATGAGTATGCAAGGCATACCCATAAAGCCTGATGGATGGACAAACATTTCAAGCTATGCAAGGACAACTTTCCAGTTGACAACATAGTATCAATGGTTGAATTTGCAATGAACTACACTCTATAGCCATAGTATGAGGTGCAGTCACAGTATTACAACTCCACATAAGTTTTGATATTTGTGCACATAACACTCATTCATGCAGCTGATAGTACAGAGGACCAAAAGGAAGGTATTGAGGGAGTATTACTTTTATATTAGTGATGATCACACACATTCTCTAGAGTTCATGCAAGGTTGCTTCTAGATGTTCTATAATGATTTGGCTCAGAGGGGCATAGCAGACGATCGGCATATAATATGGTTGGATAACTATGCAACATAGTTCAAGAATGTGTGCATGTTCTACTGGTTGTGCAGGATGCATCTCACTATAGGTGTTCAACATTGTGGAACTTTTGTGAGGTCGGGCATGGAAAGGGGGAGCATGATGGTGCAGGAGCATGCTTGAAAAGAGCATTAGCACAAGAAGAGTTAAAGTATAAAGATAGTGCAAAGTTTATAGATGCAAGTTCAATCATCGAGTGGTGTAATGCTTCGATGGGTCTGGTAATGAAGGTATGTCTTTAGTTCATATTTTTTTTGGTTGATGGATGATACTAACATTGCACCATATGAGGATTGTTGTACACTAACAGGATTGAGTGAGTTACACTCTTTCCTTAGCTCAAATGCAGGTTCATGGAGTTTCAATACATGTAAGATGACATGCTTTTGTTCTTCATGTACAATGCAAGCCTGGAATGATTGTGAGTCATGGGAGTGGGTTGACAAATGTTTGACAAGTTATCTTACCCCACTTCACACATATCACCCTCCGACAACATTGGAACTGACATAGATGGAATCATCGATCAATTTTGACCATGTATTAGAGCTAGTTCAACCAGTTAATATATCTACTTGGTTATTTTTTGAAATTCCATATTGTTATCTTACTTTGTACTGTACTCGTAATATTGACTAGTTTCAAGTGATTTTATGCACATATCAATGTAGGGCATGTTTATGCAATTATTGTAGATGAAGAAAATGAAGAGGGAATAGACTATTACTTGTGTCATTGTGTTGAGGCCAAAAATAAATTAGAAGCCCCATTTATAGATGGAGAAAATATCAAATACCCTACAAGCTCAGTTGTTACTGGAATGTGGCTTAAAAGGTACCCACATAAGAGTGTTAAACATTGGCTATTTGAGGACTTTGACACACATCATAAGATTCTTCATTACTCAAACCTTGTTGTGGCATCCAATGTTTGTTTGAGAAAATATGGGGGTAGACCTTTGAACAAGACCTTGTGGAAGGTCTATGAGTCTGAACATGAGGCAATACTTGACACAATAAAGAGTAGAGAAAATCCGGATGGTTCATTGGATTAATTTGTAAGTATATGCACAATGGTTCTTATTAATTTATACTTTTATCAACGTTAATTTTTTTGATGCCAATGCTATCATGTCTTATTTTACTTTGCGTATTTGTAAGTAACCCAGTAAAAATTGAATGGTGTCTGTAGATTTATGAGCCATCCAAGAGAATCTCAGGCATAAAAGCAATGTAACATCCCTATTTTGATGATCCTAAAAAATCTCAATTATGATTTTCAGCCATTACAAAAGTGTGTGAAGCTTGGTGATGGAATTTCAAGTTATTCATTTGAAGTTAACCTTATCATGAGCACCTATGATGTAGACATTATAGGAGCACCTCAAATTTCAAGATATTCTAGATTCATGAGAGGTGTTGTGTGCAATAGGTATCTTGGAACTCATAGTGAAGATGTAGGAGTAGGAGTGACTAAGTTGAGAGACTGCCATGCCTATCTGCAAGTTCCTTCCATCTATTTTCATTTCATTTCCATTTTGGACATGAGTTGTTTCTTTTTATTCTTTTACTTTGCCTATATGTAACTAAACTAGTAAAAATTGATTGGTCTCTCCTCGCAAAAAATGTTGATTTTGGAGCCATCAAAGAGAATCTCAGCCAAAAAAGCAATGCAACATCCTTATTTTAATGATCTTGACAAATCTCAATTTTTATTTCAAGCCATTACAAAAGAGTGTGCGAAGCTTTGTGAAGGAATCTCATGTTTCTCATTTGAAGTTAACTTCTAAATGAGAACCTATGATGTAGACATTATAAGAGAATCTTGAATGTATGAGTGAAATTGTAAAATATATGTGAGAATATAGTACCTAAGGCATTTTAGTGAGATTTACTTGTAATGACAGTTATTGAAATAATGAAATTTAGAGTAGAGGCACCAAGGTTATTGAGCAAATTTGGTTCATGGAAATATTTTAAGTTAGTTTTATGTTTTGAGTTTCATCAATTGAATAAGGTCATAACACATCCACAATTGATTTATAATGTAATAAGTCATGTTAGTTACAAAAAGAACAATTAGGCATGATTGGAAAGATGTAGAATCATTTGTAAAGGCTATTTAAAGCCTCTTGAAGGCTATTTAAGTCAATATTTGAATGTGTAGCCTTTTGAAGGAAAATATTTGAATATGGTTGTTAATGTACTATTAGTGAGATTGAGATTGTTAACATTCAGAGAGTAGTAGTGTTTATGTTGATGAAATTTCCTTTAGATGTAAGGATTCAAAGCACATCAACCATGTGGTACAAATGATTAAATCATAGAGACGATCTATAGAAATGAAAGAGTCTAAAAAGGAAGAGAGAGATAAATTGGTTACTCAGGAGAAACTTTAGTGATGCAAATTCAAGGTGGAGAAGACTCAAACAAATCAGATTTCAGTAAATCAATAACCTTTGTTATTTCATTTGGCCATCTTGGAACAGCTACCAACAAAAAGGCTTCCAAACTCAACAATTTGGCTTAAATTTTAGAGAATTCCTCTCAAGGACCATCTCATCATCAATATAGAATCTAATAAAACCCCCAACACCATTCCCAAGCCAAACATACAAGGTTTCTTTGCAATTTCTTGGAGATCCTTCAAACTGCCCTGTAAAAAGGCTACAAAATTAGCCCTGTTTTACAAAAAAACTACTCTTTAAACTTATTCTAACCCCACAACCTCTTGTATAGTCATCAAATAGGTCACAAAACTCCCAATTCCATAGGTTTTATAAAATCACTCAACCTCCAAGCCATAATTTCTTAAAACCCTCAATTTCCTAGCAAATACCTAGGGTTTTTAGAATCTCACAAATACAAGGCCTTCCAAACCTCACAAAAGCATCAAAAAAGTTTTTTAGGGTCTACACACACATAATAAACCTTCACCTATCCTTTAGACTTAGTAGATCTCAAACACAGAACTTTGGTTCCTCCATTTCAAGCCAAAATCTCACATTCTCAGTCTAAAACAACATCACCAGCCCTATAAATGCCTTACCATTATTAAAAGAGTTAAGGAAACTTGAAAAAAACACATTTTAATCCTTTCCTATAAGTCACAATTCACCACAGTAGGAGGAAGGGCTCCATCACAAAAATTAAAGTAAACTCAGACCCTGCTGGTCTGTACAAGCTGAATAAAGAAAAATGGATTTATCTTTCACTAAAACAACCAAAGGTGTATCAAAATATATTGAAATATAGGTTAAGGCATTCCACCACAATTTTTCATGAATTTATATTGATAAGAGGCCTATACTAGGCCGTACACAGAGAAAAGAAACTCAAAAACTCAAAAAAAATGTTGAAATTCCATAGTTTTAGGCGTTGTGAAGAGCACCAATCTTCAAAAAAACTATTGATTAAACCCCCATTCAGGCTTGAATGATTTTTTTAATACATTTAAAATGAGAATCATCTCCTTTCAATTCCCATAACTACCTTTGAACCACCAAACCCTTATTAAGCATACAAATACTAGTATTTAACAATGGTTTTGCTTAAAAAGCTTTATCATGCAAATTTATTATTCTAAAGACCTAGGACCACTTAGACACCCTTATAACATGAATTTTAGACTCTTTCTCTGCACTCCCACCTAATTTTTACATAATTTTCCTTTATGGCAATATCAACAATTATTTAATTCAAGAGTGCTTTTGTAGATTTGTCCACCCTAACCTACTAATTCCGAAAGTACATAAAAGATTGGTCTATTAGACCTTATTCAAGACAAAAAGACCTCAACATACTAACATTTACCAATTTTCCTCCCAATTTACCATCAAATAATCACAAATTAAGGGTGAGGTGTGGGTGCTCCTGCACCATTCAACTTTCAAAAACAAAGTCAATTACACTGGCAGACATTTGGATCAGTCTAGCATTTGGTGGAAAAGGAATAAAGATGACTGGAACTCTAGAGGCCCACCATACTAGATTTTGGTATTAAACCATGAGAGTAGAAGAGAGAGTTGATATCATGTATCAAAACATTAAGCATGCATTCTTCCAGCCAGCAGAGAAGGAGGTGATTACTTTGTTTCAGTTTCATTTGCATAACCATATCAAGGCATGGGAACCAAGAAGACCAATGATGTTGAGTTTTATGTGGAGGTAATGGATGTGGTCCAAACTTTAAGAGGGGAAAGAAGGTTAATGTATGATTGTTAACCTTGAGAGAGTATTTATGTTGAGGAAATTTCCTTTAGATGCAAGGATTCCAAGCACATCAACCACATGTGGTACAAATCATTAAATCCTAGAGACCACATGTAGCAATGAAAGAGTCTAAAAAGGAAGAAAAAGAAACACTAGTGACTCAGGAGAAACTTTAGCTTTCAAAAACAAAGTCAATTAGGCTGGTAGACGTGTGGATTGGGCCAACATTTGGTGGAAGAGGAAGAAAGATGACTGGAACTCTAGAGGCCCACCATACTAGATTTCGGTATTCAACCATGAGAGTAGATGAGAGAGTTGATATCATGTATCAAAACATTAAGCATGCTTTCTTCCAGCCAGCGGAGAAGGAGATGATTACTTTGCTTCATTTTCATTTGCATAACCATATCAAGGCATGAGAACTAAGAAGACCAAGGATGCCGAGTTTTATGTAGAGGTAATGGATGTGGTCCAAACTTTAGGAGGGAAAAGAAGGTCAATGTATGATTGGTGCAGGAGCACCATTCAATAGGTTTTTTTCATCAAGGAAAATAAGGAGTAGAATATCATCAATTTACTAAAACTGGCCCGAACTTGTACATTTGAAGGTTTTGAGTCAATAAAAATGGCTTTTTGACCCATTCCTCTTTATATAGCCTTTGTAACTCAAGGAATGGGTCTGCATTAACATTATTAAGGTGTGGGAATGATGTGTTAGTGTTGGGGCGGTATGAAAGTGAGATGGGTGTGAAACCCATGTGTGTAAAAGTGAGTTTTCTTTAAGAAAAATGATGGTTTTGAAGAGTCAAATTGTGTTTTTTTGTGTAGGGAAGCATTATTTTATGATTGTTTGAGCTCTTGTAGGGTATAAAAAACTTGTTGAGTAATTTTTTAGGTTGTGGTTAGCTATGAAAGTATCATTTTGAATAAACCCCTAGGGTTTAGGCTACAATAGAGGGATTTGTGGTTTACCCATTGTATGGTGGTATAACTAAGATATGATTGTGGATTTTGAAGTTTTGACACCTTAGAATTGTTCCCCCAAGAGTTGGTAAGGTTTGGATAAGTTTAGAGTATAGACCCTTTGTTCAACCAGATCAATCCCTTAAGGGTCCAAAGGGAAAAATGGCTGCAAACTTTAGCATGTGATTACTCAAACACCATGATACTTAGAAACTTCTCGTCTAATCCCATGGGATCATGTTGGGCCCCTCTGCAATAACCTCTCTCAGTTTCCATTATCTTAGAGTGGTTTTCCCGTGGTGTCCATTTTTTAGTTCATTAAAAAAGTGTCAAATGGAAGTAGTGGAAAGTTGCAAGGTGGTGCAAATTTTGTTCTGCAACTCGTGTCACCAAATGGACTATTCCAATGCATATGAATAGGAATTTTTATGCTAGGTATGGTCCTCTTTCACACCCAAACATGCGGAATCGCTTTGAGCTATGTTCAACTGGATCAATCCCTTAAGGGTCCAAAAGGAAAAATGGTTGAAAACATCAACATGAGGTTACTCGGACACTGTGATGCTTAAAATTTTTTTGTCTAATCCAATGGGATCATGTTTGGCTCCTCTTTCACACCCAAAAATGTGGAATCACTCTAAGCTATGTTCAACTAGATCGATCCCTAAAGGGTCCAAGGGGGAAAATGGCTGCAAACTACAACATGAGTTTACTTGGAGACCATGATGCTTAGAAACTTATCATCTAATCCCATGTGACCGCATTGGGATTCTCTACAATAACCTCTCTCAGTTTTCATTATTTCAGAGTGGTTTTCCTGCGGTGTCTAGTTTTCAGTTGATGAAAAAAGTATCAAATGGAAGCAGTGGAAAGTTGCAAGGTGGTGCAACTTTTGTTCTGCAACTCATGTGACCAAATAGAATATTTCAATGCATATAAATAGGCATATTTACACTAGGCATGGTCCTCTTTCACACCCAAACATGCGGAATCGCTCTGAGCAACGTTCAACAGGATCAATCCCTTAAAAGTCCAAAGGGAAAAATGGCTACAAACTTCAGCATGAGCTTACTTAGACACCGTAACACTTAAAAAAATTTTGTATAATCCAATGGGATCAAAATTGGCTCCTCTACAATAACCTCTCTCAATTTTTGTTATCTCAGAGTGGTTTTCCTGTGGTGTCTAGTTTTTAGTTGATGAAAAAAGTGTCAAATGGAAGTAGTGGAAAGTTGGAAAGTGGTACAACTTTCATTCTACAACTGATGTGACCAAATGGACTATTCTAATGCATATAAATAGGCATGGTCCTCTTTCATACCCAAACATGTGGAATCGCTCCAAACTATGTTCAACCGGATCGATCCCTTTAGGGTCCAAAGGGAAAAATGGCTGCAAACTTCAACATGAGGTTACTCGAACACCCTAACACTTAGAAAATTCTTGTCTAATCTGATGGGATCATGTTGGGCCCCTCTACAATAACCTCTCTTTGTTTTCTTTATCTTGAGGTTTTTTTTCCCATGGTGTCCAGTTTTCAGTTGATGAAAAAAGTGTCAAATTGAAGTAGTGGAAAGTTACAAAGTGGTGCAACTTTCATTCTACAACTCATTTGACCAAATAGAATGTTCCAACGCATCTGAATAGGCATGCTTACACTAGGCATGGTCCTCTTTCACACCCAAACACATGGAATCACTCCGAGCTACGTTCAATTGGATCAATCCCTTAAGGGTCCAAAGGGAAAAATGGCTAAAAACTTCAACATAAGGTTACTCGGACATCATGATGCTTAGAAACTTCCCATCTGATCCCATGGGATCATGTTGGGACCTTCTACAATAACCTCTCTTTTTTCGCTATCTCAGAGTGGTTTTCCCGTTGTGTCTAGATTTTAGTTGATGGAAAAAGTGTCAAATGGAAGCAGTGGAAAGTTGCAAATTGGTGTAACTTTCATTTTGCAACTCAAGTGACCAAACAGACTATTCCAACACATCCAAATAGGCATGTTCACACTATACATGGTCCTCTTTCTCACCCAAACACATGAAATCAGTCTAAGTTATGTTCAACCAAATTGATCCCTTAAGGGTTTGAGTGTAGTATGTTGAAATAGGCCATTCCACCTATTGTTCAGGTTGTGTCTCAATAATATGGGCCTGATGTAAGTAGGATAGGGAGTAGGAATAATAAAATAGCATTATTAAGGGCATTGGAAGAGATTACTAATGTTTCCCGTGTTGAAAATTCAAAATTGAGGCCCCTTAAAAGCAAGGCTAGAAGAGGTGAAAATAAGAAATTACTTGAAAATAAGTTAGAATATGTTGGAAATAGGGTGATATTGTGGAGTTTGATGTGTTCAAAAGGTTTGCAAGGATAGGGGAGGTCAAAAGTATGTTATGGCATGACATGCCCTAGTTGGGAAAACAAGGGTTTTGAATGAAAAAGAGAGGTTTGAAGGAGTAAATGTGGGTAAAGTCAAGGGGAAACATAATTTGGTGGTCAATTAAGTTTTTGCATGAAAAATGAAGAGTGTTGGAATAGGTTTTGAGGTTTAGGTTAAGGGGTTCGGTTCACCGGTTTGGCCAAAAAATTTTGGAGGGGTTTTAATAGTTCATTTGGTTCAAGTATACAAAACATGTAAATATATATATATATATATATATATATATATATATATATCTATGAAAACTAGAAGCATGAATACCATCATATAAACAAAAAACCACCATAAACTTGAATGTCATTTAAAACAACAAAATTGCCAAAAAAAATGTGTTTATAACCTGCAAAAAATGTGAATAAAATCACGATAATTTTTTCATGAAGAAAAACCATGAGACCATAGCTTGTTGCTTACTATTATGCTATGATAAATATTTTCCAAGCATCCATAGCTTGTTTGAAAGTACTTTTTTTAGGCTTTTAGCCATAGCAGCAAGGCAGTGAATTGTTTGATAAAATGCTTTGGTAGACATTCAGGAAAAATGTGGTAGCATAGACAAGGCAGTGAACTGTTTGAAAAAATGCCTCAAAGAATGCGGGTTCTTGATGGTGGATGGAATGGAATGAAAAATTCCATGACAAGAAAATTGTTATGGATTTGTCATGTATCCCACCCACCATTGAGACCACATTTGAGGCTTTTTCAAAAGTTCACCAGCCTTGTCTATGCTATTGTTTAATATTATGCTTTCTTTGATAGATTTTTCCAAGAACCATATAGCTTGTTTGAAGCACCTATTTTAGGATTTTAGCCATAGTAGCAAGGAGTGAACTATTTAATAAAATGATTTTGTAAACATGTATGAAAAAATGTGGTAGCATAGACAAGGCAAAGGAACTATTTGAAAAAAAAATGCCTCAAAGAAATGTGGAACTTCATGGTGAGGAATGCCATGACAATCCATGTAGCAATTTTCTTTGTCATGGTGCATTCCATCACCATGAGACCACATTTCTTTTGAGGCATTTTTTCAAAAGTTCATTTCCTTTGTCTGCGCATACATTATTATAAGTATATGATTATATTTTTCCAAGCATCCATAGCTTGTTCGAAAGCACTCATTTTAGATTTTAGCCATAGTAGCAAGGGGCAATGAACTATTTGATAAAATGCTTTGATAGGACATGCAAAAATATAAATAGCATAGAAAAGGCAAGGAAATCTTTGAAAAAATGTCTCAAATAAATGAGGTCTCATGGTGATGGAATTCCATGACAATCATTCTTTTGATTGTCATGGTATCTTATCACCATGAGACCTCATTTCTTTGAGGCATTTTTTCAAAGAGTTCACTACCTTTTTCTATGATATTGCTTACTATTATGCTTTTTGATAGATTTTTTCCACATCCATAGCTTGTTTGAAAGCACTTGTTTTAGCTTCAACCATAAAGCAACAAGGAAGTGAACTATTTGACAAAATGCTTTGGTAGACATGTATCAAAAATGTGGTAGTATAGACAAGGCAAATGAATTGTCAAAAATGCCTCAAAGAAATGTGGTCTCATAGAATGCCATGACAAGCAAATACAATTGGGAGCTGCTCCTAGTTATTAGTTATGCAATGTGAATTAATTGCATAACTGCTTAGGTTGACTGTGTAAAAACTATACTGTAATTGAAATTTTGTCATCTATCAACATCTAGTTATTAGTTATGCAATGTGAAGCAATGCTTTGAGTTTGAAAGATGTGCAATGCAATGTAATCAACGATATGAATATAAACTACAAAAAACTATTTTTACAATTTATTAGTTAAATTCTTTATTTTATATTCTCTCTATATCTCTATGCTATGGAAATGCCTTTAAATTTTATTTAAAATTTTTTTATGGGTATGTGCAGGATCATGATGGGCCAAAAAGTGCCAATATGATGGGTATGTGGATGACGACTTTTTTTTTACCCAAAATTGATGAAACAAAAAGGGTTTTTAAAGAAGATTCATAGCTTTCCACCAATATAAATTATTTTTTACTTTGAATTTAATAAGTAATTATTATTTATTTTCTATTCAAATTATGACTAAAGTCCTGATTGATATACTAATTGAAAAAAATCTATAGCTTTCAAATGGTATCACATTTTTTGTATCCAAAACATGTGTCACATTCTATGCTTCACATACTATAGGATTAAAAAAAGAAAATTTGAATTTCATGAATTTTTGACCAAGTTAAGGTGTTCAAACATACGAGTTTTTATATATTTTTTAAAAGTTGTAATAAAAAATTCATAATTAATTATATACTTGGAAAATAATTATTAAAAAATATGCATCACATCAGGACATGAGTTCTCTACTTATATCTAAAATATTATAAAAAAATATTATCATTTTATTGTGGTTAGGGTGGTTAGACATACACCTACTTATTTTTTCCCTGATATTTAAGTACTACTGCATTGAAATTTCAAATTTTCACCAAATAGATTTAACTTTTTTTTAAAACAAACCTAGTAGTTTAGAAACTACATTCAATTTTCTACAAATTCTATTCTTACATATTTTTAAAATAATATAGATAACTTATTCAAATTTTTACGTCAAGTTGCCTAACTCTTAATTTTTTTTATTTTTGGCCACATATCTGCTTTTTTCCATGATGATCTTGCACTTACCCTTATCTCTTGTTCTACCTTTTTTTCTTAAATTTGATTTTTTCTAATTTTTTCTAGAATTTTTTCCAATTTTTTCAAAAAATCTTATACTTTTGGTTTACCAATTTTTGTATCCCCAAGAGATTTTTGCTGCTATGGTATAAACACATATCTTTTTGTAATATCAAGGATACTTTTTGAAACTTGCATGCATTGCTAATCTAAAAGGAAAAGTCTTTTGCCTAATCTATATGCAGCCATGCTTTTGACATTGTCAAAAAGAGAAAATATGGACACCATTGATAAAAAAAGATTTGTATTAACCAAATAGCCATCTATGCATACAACAATATATGCCGATAGAAGTATAGAATATAGTTACAAAATAGCCATATAGGCATACAATGTCAAATATATCCAATACAAAATATGTACAAAATTGCCATGTCTAGGGATACAAAAAGGGTTGTGGAATCAAAATTCATTTCTCTCCATGCTCTGGAAATATATTCTTTCCCTTTTTTTGGTGATCCGATGGAGATAAGTCCATCACTCATTTTTGTTATGCTCGAGGAGTTTTCCTACTACTCCTACATTTTAGCTCTTGGTTAAGTTTTAACTATTACAATAAGAAGTAAAGACATTCATATATATAAATACATTATAAAAAATGATATATTTAACAAAATAATCACTTACGGCCATCTCATGATCACTCTCCATGATGGAAATATTTGCATGTTAATGCTCAGGCATACTCAAGCCCTGTATAAACCATCCAAATAGGAATTAAATTACGAATCAATAATGGTTTTATTTTTCACTAGAACTAACATCTATAACAATGAATGTAAATTGAAATTTAGTAATTTTCCTCATACCTCCCCTATCAGAGCCATCGAGGATTGTATAGAAGATGAAACATTGATATCCATTACCCTTGTAACATTTGGAGGTGTTTCGACAATCAACATCTAAAAATAAAACAACAAATTATTCAATCACAAAAAAGTTACAATAGCAATCCACATCATGACTTATAATGTATGAGATCTAATGAACAAAATTTTGAGTACAAGTATTAAACTATATATTTCAGGTAGGCCTTGGCAGTTTGATAGGAAGACCAAGCATGATGGGGAGAAGAACACATACTACATTGTGAAGGATGGGAAGACTTACAACCTTTCACCTCTCCTAGAAGAGGACAAGGAAAAGCATGAAGGGCCTAGTGTTTTGATGGTGGGTGAGAAGGAGTTCATGAAGACCTTGAAGGAAGGAGGAGGAAGAGGATTCTTCCTGATTATGAAGCCAAAAAGTGAAGTAGATCTTCCCACAAAGAAGAAGAAAGATGCATCAAAGGAAGTCTAAGAGTTGTTGGAAAGGTACAAGGACATAACAGTGAATGAATTACCTAGTTCCCTACCTCTGATTAGGGATATAAGCCACCATATTGATCTGATTCAAAGGGATACATTGCCCAATAAGGCTTCATACAAGATGACACCTACTCAAAATGAGGAGATTGCAAGACAAGTGCAAGAGTTGATGGATAAAGGGCTAGTGAGGAAGAGTTTGAGCCCATGTGCTATTCCTATTGTCCTAGCACCAAGGAAGGATGGGAATTGGAGGATTTGCACTAATTCAAGAGACATTAATAGGATCACAATCAGATATAGGTTCCCGATGCCAAGAATGGAGGACCTCAAGGATTGTCTATTAGGAGCATCTTACTTTTCTAAGAGTGATCTAAAGAGTGGGTACCATCAGATAAGGATCAAAGAGGGGGATGAATGGAAGACAAATTTTAAGACTAATGAAGGGCTCTATGAGTGTTTGGTGATGCCCTTTGGGTTATTAAATGCCCCTAGTACATTTATGTGCCTTATGAATGACATATTGAGACCTTTCATTGAAAATTTTGTTGTAGTTTATTTAGATGGAATCCTTGTGTTTAGCATGTCTAAAGAAGAACATTTGAATAACCTTGACATGGCACTAAGGAGGTTACAAGAGGAGAAGCTGTTGATCAACATGGAAAAGTGTGAATTCATGAAGGAAGAACTAGTCTACCTTGGTTTTGTCATCTCCAAGGGAAGTTTGAAGATAGATCCTTCAAAGGTGGATGCTATTCTACTTGGCCAGTACCAAAATCCATGGGAGATTTGAGAAGCTTCCATGGACTTGCAAGATTTTATAGAAAGTTCATCAAGGACTTTAGCCAAATTTGTGCACCAATCTTGGACACCATCAAAGGAGGTAGCAAAGGTAAGTTTTCTTGGACAAATGAGGCTGAAAAAGGGTTTGAATATCTAAAAATGAGAGTAGCACAACAACCTATACTTGTGCTCCTTGATTTTGATAAAGTTCTTACCATTGAGTGTGATGCTAGCAATCAAGTAATAGGGGTTGTTTTGAGCCAAGAAGGAAGACTAGTTGCATTTTTTAGTGAGAGGTTGAATGAAGCAAAGAGGAAGTAATATTCCTATTATTTGGAATTGTTTGCTATGGTCCAAGCCCTCAAAAAGTGGAGGCACTACTTGTTACCTAAATAATTTGTTGTTTATACTGATAATCATGCCTTGAGTTTTTTAAATGCATAGGACAAATTCAGTCATAGGAACATAAAGTGGGTAGAGTCTTTGCAAGCCTGTAATTTCACAATAAAGCATAAGAAGAGCCAAGCAGATAAGGTGGTAGTTTCTCTCAGTAGAAGGGAACTTTTAGTGCAAGAGATCCAACTCCAAAGCATGGGGGTTGAAGCATTGAAGGATATGTATCATGAAGATTGAGATTTCAAGGACGTATACAATGTTTGTGAGAAAAATTTGAATTCTTTTCATGGTGAATTCTCTGATTTTTTATTGTGGAATGGTTTTCTCTTCAAAGGAATCCAATTGTGTGTGAGTAAATGCTCAATGAGGGAGAATATCATAAAGGAGAAACAAAATTGGAGTCTTGGAGGTCACTTTGGCCTTGAAAAGACCTTGGAACAAGTTAGGAGATTTTACTATTGGCCAAAGTTGCAAGTGGATGTGAGAAGGTATGTGGAAGGTTGTACAATATGTCAAAGAGCAAAGGTAACTTCATCAAATGTAGGACTCTATCAGCCACTTCCCATTCCCAATAGGCCTTGGGAGTGTGTAAGTATGGACTTTGTCTTGGGGTTGCCTAGAACCCAAAGATGTTTTGATAGTATCTATGTGGTATTTGATGTATTTAGTAAGATGCAACATGTTATTCCTTGCAAATGCACCAATGATGCATCTCATATAGTAGGTCTCTTCTTTAAGGAGGTTGTTAGGATACATGGATTGCCTTTAAGCATTGTTTCTGATAGGGATTCTAAATTCATTGATCACTTTTGGAGGACCTTGTGGAAGAAACTTGACAAAAATCCATCCTTTAGTTCAGCATACCATCCATAAAAGGATGGAAAAATTGAAGTGGTTAATAGATCATTGGGAAACCTCTTAAGATGCCTTACCAAGGAGTGTGGACAAGCTTGGGATATGATTTTACCTTAGGATAAATTTACATATAATGACTGCATGAATAGGAGCATTGGTAGAAGCCATTTTGAAGTAGTCTATAGCATGCACCCTAGAGGGGTCTATGAACTAAGAGATCTACAAGGAGTTTCTAAGAGAAGTGATCAAGGTGAGGACTTTGTTGTTACAATCAGGGTTATTCATCAACAAGTGAAGGAAACCCTTCAAAATAATGTTGAGAAGTATAAGGAAAAGGAAGATTTAAAGAAGAGGAATGTACAATTCAAGGTTGGAGACTTGGTGATGGCACACTTGAAGGAGAGACTTCCAAAAGGAAATTATACCAAACTCATGATGAAGAAGATAGGACCTTGCAAGGTGGTCCACAAGTTTGGCCAAAATGCTTATGAAATAGAGATACCTCCTAGGGTGGAAATCTCTTCTATCTTCAACATTTCTGACTTGTATCCTTTTAAAGATTCTATGAATATAGGTGATGGAGTAGGTCCAACAACAATGGAGGATGAATATTGGGTGAAGGAACTACCCCCCAGCCAACCTATGACTCTTGAATGCATCCTAGACACCAAGGAGACAAAGAAGACTAGAATGAAGGTTTACAAGGAATAGGGTGATCCCATAATAGTGGTTTACAATTTTTGGCCAAACTGGACACTGAAATTATTATTTTTAACTAAATCTTCACATTCGAGCACCTATAGCGGCTAAACCGTGAGGAATTTGAAGATGGTGAAAACTAGAGTCTCATTAAATTTTGTTTGTAGATTCAATCAAATCCATCTTTGATCAGACTTGTATCCTTTTTCCATTCTAATTCTTTCTAACTTTGATATCTAGTGTCCACTTGTTTAGATGATTGGTTTCAAAGTAGGTACAACAACAATTTGTTGGATCAAGGAATATCTAGTGGATGTGAAGAACAAAGAAATTCATTTTCGATGAAAAGAACAAATACATACCCCTCATTGGATAGCTTGTTCTGAGGAATACCATAATCATTTGAAATAAATTTTAAATGAATTCATTTGATCCCCCAAATGCTAAATCAAAAGTGATTTTTTATCAGCATTTTGATAGGTGTAAAGGAGACGCATTTATAGGTATGGTTTAAAACTAGCAAGGTCTATCCAAGGGGGTTTGATCTAAGGTGATTTGATCAAACCGTCTTCAATTGGAATCCTTAAAATGGAACTTTTTAAGGCTTAAATCATTATATTTTCTTAAAATATGTGATTTCAGCTAAAATTCGTTCCTCTCAGGAATTGTAAACCACTATTGTGACAGCACCCAATACTTGGTCAAATGGAAAGGTCTACCTAAAGAGGATGCAACATGGATGTTAGAAAATTATATTAAACATCATGGAACTACTATAGAAGACTTGATCTCAAAGAGGACTTGAGATCTTTTCTAGCTTGGGAGTACGGTGCAGGAGCACCCATGGGTCTAAGGGACCTAGAATAAATTGTCATGTTTTTTTTCTTGTTTTATGGATGGAATAAGGTCTTATGGACAATTTCAATGCTTTTTAGTAGGTATTCTAGGTTTTTATTTGAGTTTTTGGTCTTGGTGACCAACTTCTTTCTACAACAAGGTCTCTATCCTCCTTTGTAAGTCTAGTGCATCTTGGAAAAATAAGGAAAAAGGATGCCTTTTTGTATCTAGAAACCTGAGGGGAGTCACCTTACTTTTTGAAAAGGTTTTAAATTCCTTTTGACACATTTTGGAAGGTTCTTTGTGGTCGAGTTGGTAGAAGTTGCTCACATTGCCTTAACTAGGCAATTAGAAGTCAAAGAATGAGATTAGTTGTTTTCCAACATCTCTCTTTTCAAAAGATAGTTGCAAGAAGTTGGAGGGAGTTTGTAAGAATTCAAATATTCCTCTCTTGGTCGAGGCAAGGTTGATGTTGATGTTTTTAAGAAGTTTCACTAAGAAGTTTATTGTTTTTCCTATGTTTTTCTAAAGAATTTGTTGATCCCATACTTGGTACAGACTATATGTTGACTTTCATGCTCCAACCCCATAATGGTTGGATAGGTAATTGAATAAGATTTCCTTTGGAATTGGATTGGTGATATTTCATTGAGTATCAAGCAAGATATTCCAATTTCTCTATCAGGTGGTCTGAAAACCCTTAAAATCAAGGTTTTGGGTGAAAAATGTATATTTCTTCCATTCCCACATTGTAAAATTGCTAAATCTCAATGGGATGGAATATATAAGGCTGTAATATCATTTCCTCAATGTTTCAGATAATCGAAGGCTCATTGTTGGAAATTGTGCATGAATTTTGGCTTGACATCTCATGTGGCAAGCATAATTGGCAAGCAAAAAAATGAGTTTTTGCTTGATTTTGAAGAATCTATTTAAGAGGAACTTAGGAATGGTGGAAATCGGTGTGGAGAGATTTTAGGAGTCCGAATTTTTTCTTTCGGGTGAAGGGGAGAGCCTAGATAGTCAAGACCTAGGTGTGGGTCTATGAATTAGGCCTTTTGGAGCAGCGGTAGAAAGGGCCATTGTGAGTGATGTTTTGACACTCAAGAGGAAGGGTTTTGGAACCTTGTAGGGGTCCATCTTATGGGTTTGAATCCATAGGTTTTGTGTCTTAACAATATTCCTTATTTTTTTTATTCTGACTATCCTATCGGGCAAGGGCTACAAGCCTTAAGAGAGAGTGAGGTCTAAGTCACCATAGTGATGGGTGTTTGTTGAAACCTAAGTGCTAGAGGGTTGTTAAACCTTGTTTTGACTTAATGAGACATGATCCAAATTTTTTCAAGCTTTGTGAGTGGTATGATTTGTGAACCATAGGTGTGTGGGGTTGATCTCTTAAAGAATAGTGGAGTTTAGGACTCCTCATAAGATTATTTGAGAGAAGCATTTAGTGGAGTGACTTTTCCATTTGTGATTGTGAGTTTTCCTTCCCTACCACTCTAAATCATTTCTATAGCTTATGAAAGCTATCTCCATGGTGTTTGTGGTGGTGGCAAGAGTATTTAAGGTTTGTAAGTACCTTATGCAATAAACCCTCCTTTGTAGGGATTGATTTGTGCATAGAATAGGGGTTTTTTGGGATAGTGATTTAAGGAGCCTTTCTATAACTAAAAATGTTTGATTCTTCAATTTTGTCACATGATGAATGACTCTTTTCAGTCCTTTGGTATTTTGGTGATAAACTATGAGCACTTTATTTGTAATTTAGGCCTAAATTAGTAGCCCTTTCCAGCGAACAATTCAAGAATCTGGTAATTTCTTTATGACAAGATACTAAGAAATTTTGATATGTTATGATGTGTTAAAAAAGGATTATAAATGTACATTGGTAATGTGGATATACAAAGAGAATGGAAAGGAATCACCCAATTAAGGGATATGTGACCTACAAGCAAAATGGTGGTAAGACTATAAAAGTGTGTAATTTTGTAAATACAGAGATTTAAATGTTTATTTTGGCATAGAACCATCAATGTGAAGATATCAAAGGTGTGTGAATGATTTGGTGAAGGAATTGAGGCCAAACATGATGATTTGATATGTTGTAGCAATATGTCCCCAGGTGGAAATGGTAATTTGACTACATAAGAACTTATGAATTTGATAAATTAGTATTATGTTGATATGAACCAGGTTTGTTTCAGTCAAAAACATGATGTGAGTAATGTCTTGGAAGTCAGATGAAATGATTGAGGTGTAAATGGTTGATTTTAGTATCTTGGTCTTGAGGAACTAGTTGGAAAAATTGAAAATTTGGTGAGTTGTTTAAGGAATTGAAAGATTTAGAGATCTTTATCAGGTTTTTGCTTTGAATTTAGATAAATTTATGATGAAAAAGGTGTGTTAGGATCTGATGGATATAGGTTGTAACATGAAATATTGGTTTTTGGTTATTTTTCATAGGTAAAGTAAATTGAGTGGAAGGGTGCCTTGGTGAATGATGAAAGAGTGGATTGTTTAGTGACTCTAATTAGGTTTCTTGTGCACAGATCAGTCATTTTTGCTAATAAATAAGATGTTTGAATCTTGAGGATGATAAGAAGAAGTATTGAAATAAGTTGGCTTGTTGTTTCCTTGTGGTTTACAAATGAAACAATGTGATTTTTGATGAAAAGAGAAAGAAATTTTAGTCGCTTATTCAATTTGATCTTCTCCTAATTCAATTGGGTTAGATGTTGGTGCAGAAGCACCTAGGTCATCAAATACTTTTCAATTTTGCAAAAGGGATGAGTGTTCAAATTTTTATTGATTCAATCAAAAAAGGTCATGGAAAAATTATGTAAAGCATGTTCAAGGTCATATGAGGTCTTATCTAAATGTATTTAAGGTTATGGGTCAGTTCTAGGTGGTCAAAGTGGGAAAATGCAAACAATGCAATAATGTACTATTGTTAAAAGTTGTTAAATTGACAAAAACAAGGAAATCACGCATATTAAGGGTTAAAAGGGGTAGTTTCAACCAATGGAAAGAAAGTTATGGAAAAGGAAATATCTTTAAAAGGCATGTAAAGGTGAGAAAAACCAGAAGTTTGTGTTCTTGTAATTAGATTTTGAAATAAAAATTCCCTGTTTCTAAGTTTGCAACATTACTCCATTGTTTTTTTTCTTGTGTTGGTAATTTAGGAACACCCAAAGTTAAATCATAGTGTGAATACATGTAAAGAGGACTTAGTTTCCAATTTCAATATTTGGACTTGGTTAGTTTTAGGAAATAAAAGAATAAGAGGTAGTTTTTAGTGCCCGACAGAGTCCTTTTAGAAGCAAGTTTGAGAGTCCAATAGGGTTTTTCTTCACTACTCCACCAATGTAGGTCAAGTAAATCGGTGGAGTAGGTTAATGTTAGGATTTTTTACATGTTTTGATGATTTTAAGTGCAAGGAAAAGCAAGAATACCATGGTGGAGTTGCTGCTACACTGGAAAATAGAGAATTTTCCTACACAAAGTGATGCCATAGTCATGGGTCATGAATAAATAAAGCTTGCAGAGGCTTGGAAATGATGTAGAAGGTCTTGACAGACACAAAAAATCATGTTCTAGGTGGTGGCCAGAGAAATAGAGGTTTTCCAAAGTATTTTTCACAAAACCCTCCTTGATTTGTGCTTTTACACCCTATAAATGAGGGTTTATTGGATCAAAACATTTTCATTGGTTTAAATCCCTATAAATGGTGAAATATTGAGTTATAAGACATGTTTGAAGAATTTTTTGAGGTTTTGAGTGATTTGGAATGGTTTTGAAGGGGTCTCCTTTATAAAATAGGCCTAATCTACTAGCCTTTCTTTAGAGGACAGTCTAAAATATGTTGATTTTCTTTATGCCAAACATCTAAGAACTTTGATATGTTGTGATGTGCTGGAAATTGTTTCTAAATGTGCATTGATTTTTTAATAAGCTTTGATATAGGAATGTAACTACCCAATTCAATGGTTGACAAACTTACTAGAAGAATATGATATTGTTTGATCAAAACAAAGATGCTTGTTTAAACAATGGAAAGGATGATATTGAGTGCTTGGTTAATATCAAAATAATGATATGATTGATGTTACTGAATTTGGTTAAGGTGTATAAGATAGGTTTGGTGACTTTGATGGTTGGATGGGTGAGTATTATGAAGCCTTTTGAGCAAATTGGTGATTAAGAACAAGATGATAATCAAGATTCTACTATAGCAGGAGTTTGTAACCTGTAGATAGACTACTATAGTCAAAATATGTTGAGTACAATGCTTGATAATGGACTGATAACAGTGAGGTATGGTTTAGTTGATTTGTTGCCTTGGTGAATAAATGAAAGGATGAATTTTTCAAGTGTCAATGATCAGGTTTATGTTGTTTTTATGGTGGTTGAGAATGATGTGAATCTAATTGATTAAGTCAAAGTTTTTTTAATATGGTTTTTTCTTTGAATGAGTCAAATGGAATACTGATTAGTGGAATGATGAATGGTGGCCTATGGAATGGCTAAGAGAATTTGAGTGGATTTTGGTTGAATGAAAAGTAGATTTTTGATGAAATTATATTTAATCTTCTCCTGATTCTATTTGGGATTGAAATCCCTTGAAGAAATGATGTTGATGGTGTTTGTTGGATGCTCTGCATCAGATATACCCTGATGATTGAGTGTTTTGATATGATGCTCTGCATCACTAATTGCCTTGTCTATGCTATTGCCTACTATTATGGTTTCATAGATTTTTTCCAAGCATCCATAGTTTGTCATGCTAGTGCACCTTTGCAAGCACATGCCTCCATGTGAAGTAATTACATCGTGCTACTTATGTTGACTTTCTAAACAGCTGTATTGTACAGTTCAAATTTTGTCATCTATCAACATCTAGTTATTACTTATGGAATTTGAAGTAATGCTTTGAGTTTGAATGATGTGTAATGCAACATAACCAACAATATGAATATAAACTACACAAATCTATTAAGTAGAATTCATTAATTAAGTTCTCTTTATTCTATTACCTCCATGTACGTTTGAGTTAATCCAATGGCACTAGAAGGTGTTTTCTTGAAACCTCCAATATCAGCTTGTTCAACATCCAAAATCACATATTAAAATACCATTCATAAAACAATGTTATTAACATGTAATAAATTTATAATTGTTTACTAGTTACATACCCCACTAATAAGTGTACTACAAAAATAAATAGGTGGGGGATCTGTGTATCCAGTCTCAACACTGTGACCCTGCAATTTTATTAAAATAATAAAACTAAATTAGTTAATCTTAAATTTTAGCATCAAAATTTAATAAATTAAATTCAATGAACATGCTGACTTTTACTTGAATATCAATGCCATATGCATGATGCAAAATGTCAGCTGTCCTCTCCATCCCCATAGCAGCATACAAATCTTGTGTAGTAGCATATAAATCTTGCATAGCACCATAAGGATACTGCGTAGTAGCCTCCTGAGTGTTGGTGGGGTCATATGAACAAGTTGCCCCACAAGATTGACACACATGGGTTTGAAGGCCACCACCTAAAGACTCCCCTAGATGGAGCTATACAATAGGGCTAGTATGATGGATGACACTCCAGGTCAAAGTGTTGATCACCTATAATGTCTCTACATCGACACTCTCCTTTACAATGACAAGAATAACAATGTGCTCATGAGGCGGCCTAGCGAGAGGTCGTCTCCCTTTCCATGTAGGATCTGGTTGTGCACATGGCCTATCCTGAGCCAACCCCCCACCTCTCCCCTAGAACTCCCTCATATCAAAATAATTTGGAATTTGGTTCAATATGAACTCACTATATAGTTTCCTAAGAAAATATTCGGGGACTTCACAATTGTTGCATGGCGGGTAATCAAAGACCAAGTATCACCTATCATAAAAACGGTTCCTAATCTCTTGGTGGTGGCACCAATGAATAGGAAACCTCTTGCATTGAGGCTAAGATTTTTATTTGTTCTAGGGTAGTGAATAAAGAGCACAAATCACCTTTAGTAATTTTTAAATCTTTTACTTGTTTATATGATAGGGTATGTGTAGGATCATCATGGAAAAAACAAGCCCTTAAGTGGCAAAAATTCAGAAAATTAGAGTTAGGAAACTTCTAAAATTTTAATAAGTTATCTATATTATTTCAAAAATATGTAAGAATAGAATTTGTAGAAAATTGAATGTAGTTTCTAAAATACTAGGTTTATTTAAAATAAAATAAAAAATCTATTTGGTGAAAATTTGAAATTTCAATGTAGTAGTACTTAAATTTGAAAAATAAAAGTAGGTGTTTGTTGACCACCCTAACCACAATAAAATGATAATATTTTTTATAATATTTTAGATATAAGTAGAGGACTCATGCCCATATGTGATGTATATTTTTTTTTTTTAAAATTTCATAGTAAATAATTAATTATGATTTTTTTATTACAACTTTTAAAAAATATAAAAACTTGTATGTCTGACCACCTTAACTTGGTCAAAACTTCATGAAATTCAATTTTATTTTTTTTAATCCTATAGTATGAGAAGTATAGAATGTAACACATGTTTTGGATTAAAAAAATGTGATACCATTTGAAAGCTATAGATGGTTGTCAATCAACCTATCAATCAGGACATTAGTCATAATTCAAATAGAAAATAAATAATAATTATTTATTTAATTCAAAGTAAAGCATAATTTATATTGATGAAAATTTGAGAATCTCCTTTAGAAACCATTTACATTTCATCAATTTTGGGTAAGAAAAAGTTGTCGCCACATACCATACACATACCCATCATATCGCCACTTTTGGCCCATCATGATCTTGCACATACCCGATAGTTTATTTGCATAATATGCCCTAGCTGTCTGCCTTCTATCTTGCCATCCCATTATTTTTTGGGTTATTGAATCTACATTTTTTAACATCTCTTTAATTGAATTTGCTAGTTTCATTCTTTCTGTGGTTGAAGCATTTGGATCACTCAACTTACTAATAAGATCCTCAATTTGTTTTTTGTTGTTCTCAATTTCACTCCTCAAATTTTATTGAGTGCTAGGAGGGTGTTGAGTGATTGGTGGGGGAGGTTGATTTTTTTGAGGATTTTGTTGATGATTTTGAGGATTTGCAGGATCATTTGCATCTCCTACAAATTAAAAAAAAAAACAATCAAATCTAACCTAAAACAAACAAAATCAACTTAAAACTAAGAAACTCAAAAGAAATAGCAAACAATACTTACCTCCTGCACCTCTTCATCGTCATGGTGCCATCTTTGCAAAGGAAAAGAAACTATTGTTGATGAATTTTGTAGAATGCCTACTCCTAGAACACAAGTGCGAAAATGAGAATTTTTGGCCATGGGCAGAGCAGAAAAAAAGACAAGAGAAAATGAATCACTTTCACTTTTTGTTTTGCTTTTAAAATGACATAATGCGAGCGAGTTATAATGCACTACGTTATGTCATTTTCAAAAATTTTTTGGAGTTGGCCACAAAAGTGTAACCCAGCTTCATGCACCCGCCCTTTGGTAAACTTGTATTTGGTATATTCACATCTGGCATGTATGGATTTGGTGGGATAATGTTGTTCTATTGAGGACTCATGAATTGATGGTTTAGTTGATAGATTTATAAGTTTTGAATTGAATTTAAATCTGTCATAGGGAAAGGTGTTACAAATTTTATATTGGGTATACTAACATTTGTTGTACCATTGAGGTTTGTAGGAGATAATGATCCCATGTATGGATTGTATAAATGTGAGTTTTGATAATCAATTGGAATTGTAAGGCTTTGATAGTTTGGTTGATTTATATCACTCACGATGTATTTAGAAATTTTATATTCCATGTTCCTCTTGTGTATTGACCTTGTTGACCTCTAAGGGATTTAGGACCAATGATGATATGAAGGATGAAAGGGGTGAATGATATGGGTGTTGAAATTTTAGGAACCTTGGAGGAATACTAGACTTTAGGACTTTTGGATATTTGATTTTTGATATGATTTGGATTTGATTTTGACTTGATTTGGATTTGATTTTGATTTGATAATGAACTCATAAAATCCAAGAGGTTAGATGTTGTCTTGGAATAAACTTGTCCATAAGGTGATAATTTAACTAAGTGTATGGGGAAGGATTCAGCTGCACACACCTAGTCAAACAAGATGATTTTGATTTGATTTAAAGGATTTTCCAAAAGTATAGTATGAAGGATTTTTCCAAGATTCTAAGAGTTATTTGTGAGATGGGATTTGATTGATGTTTGAGAAGGATGAAGTGTTTGATTGTGACCCTAGATGAACCTAAGAGGGACATTTTTTACAAGACCACTTGATAGCGAAGAACATGCTATACCCTATGAGTAGTTCAAACCAAAAGACCAATGTTTTGGTTAGAAGACCATAAGAAAAAATATATCAAGCACATGTGTGAGGTTCAGTTGATTTAATCTTGGTTAATGACTTTCTTTTTACAACATTCACACTTCTTGCTTAATTTTTTAAACTAAACATGTTTATGTCTTAATTTCCTTTCCATCCCACAAGGTCAATTATGTGGAAATCAAGAGAATCAAGGAAATCGTCGCCTAATGTTAACTTTAGTGAGAGAAAATTGAGATGTAAATACAAATACTTAGAAGCCTCTAAGGATGAAATACCTAGGGACAAGCAGTAGCACTTGGATTTTTTCAAAGTTATTTGCTCCTACTAAAGGGTTTGAAAATTGGTGACCATTGTTGAATGTTTGTTTTCAAGATTTTGGATCCAATCAATGTGTTTAACTGAATCAAAATTGCAAAATATTAGGATGATTTTTTTATATTAAATTCCCATAAATCCAGTTGTGCTTATTCTTGATGGATGATTAAAAGCTTGACCACACTGGCTCCCCTCCATGACACTCACTTCTACAGGTCCGCCAAGATTTAGTACCCATGAAACTCCCATGGAATACTTCTCATCTCTACCAAGAACCGCAAAAATATGGGGCAGCTTCAAAACAACCATTCTTGCACCAACAAATAGATAAGGATTTGGGCTTTTAAAAAAAAGGTTCTAGTATAGGCATTCCATTCATGGGGGATCATCCATACAACAAGAGACCATTTTTTCCCTTCTTGTTAGAACAATCCTCATGATACTTGAAATTTCCTCAAGTACCCACACTTATATACTGGGTGGAAGTCACTTGGCTTTAGCGTGTTCCTAGTTGGGTCGTTCCCTGGGGTGATTACTTTTTCCCACTAGGAAAGCCCTCTAAGGGTAATCAAAAGAAAGCAAGAACATCCATAGTTCGATCGATCTTTGTTTACATGAAAAAAGAGAGAACACACATGATATATGCCACTCACACTAGCAAGCTTTGTTCAATGTTAAGAATCCAAATTGAAGTATGGAGGCAATCTTTTATGCAACTTAATGTCACCAAAAATACTTTTGATTCTCAAGATCATCGTGAAGCACGAGAGAAGTGCATATGCCTTTTTAAATGAGATTACTTTGCAAGAAAGATTACAAGACACAAAAGCACATGTTCATTTTAACTTCAAAGTAGAAAATGAGTTCTTTTTAGGCACCAAATTTGAAGTGTGAGATTTTTTTCTTCAATTGTTAAGTCCAAAACAAAATGTAGTAAGTTCCTAAGATTCTTTTTAACCGCTTTGTTTTTTCTTTTTAAAACCCAAATGGAAATTATTTTGAGCCCTAAAACTTGAAGAGAACAAAAGCCTTAAAATGGGATTATAATTGATCCCAAAGTGTTTAAAAACACTTCTTATAATCAAGAGATGATGCCATTGAAAGCCTTTGTGTTCACTTCCTCCTTCCCTCTTTGATTTCCTAACCTGCAAAAGTGATCAAAATGTTAGATGAGATCAAGAAACAAGAAGATATAAGGGTTAGATGAATCATTAAGAATAAAAACCCTAAAACTTAGACCAAGTTACAATGTGATTTGACTTTAGATGTAAAATTGAAAATTTTAACTCTACTAAAATTGAGAAATAGTTACACCATTGCATAGCTTATGAAATTCTACCCCATTTCAAAAGAAAGCTTCAAAAAACACCTTTGCATGACCAAGATATGGCCATTTTGAAACTAACTATAAATGCATTAAAACATAGACCAGATGTGCTAAAATAGTGACCAGATGTGGTAAAACATCAACCACATGTGCTAAAATTGATGCAGGAGCATCCAGTGGTGTAAGGGCAATCTTGCATCACCCAAAAATAGTTAAATTTCAAGTTTCTTGGTTTTTAGATGTTTTTACATTTTTGGATACCCTTTTCGTCCTAATGAAATTCACAATTTATGGTTTTTATTTTCTGTCCCTAGGTTGAAGGATATTGTAGTTTTAGTTTCCCAGATTTACACTTGAAAATCTTTCGAGTGGGATTTGAGGCACTTAGAGCTCTTGGATCAGCCCCAAAACTTGCTGAAATTAGCACAGAAAATTTCAAGCACTTTCTTGACTTCGAGACCTTTCCAACGGTTCAAACGGTTCGCGAATCGGAGTCCCGGATCAAAAGTTATGGCCCCGGGAAGTTGGCGCACTTTCTAGAAGATACCATTGCAAATGCTCTTTTGAAATTTGAACTTCATGTTGTAAATTTTTGGCGCCAAACTGCCTAAACTCAATTTTAATGTTATTTTGGCTCCAAACTAATGAGGAGCTCTATTTATACTAATGAGGAGCTCTATTTATATGTGGGTTTTCTAATTTTTGGGTAACTTTTTGGGGACAAGCTCGCATATTGCGAAAGGGTTATTCTGTAGCTTTCAGTAGCTTGCATGTGTTGTAGAACTTGTGGACTTGAGATCCTCTGCATATAAGAAGTTCCATTTTCTGAATAATAAAATTATTCTCTTGTTTTTCTATGTCTCGGGTTGTGCCCTCATCAAGTGGTATTAGAGCGGGTTTTTCTTGAGCGTGTGGACAGATTGCCGATCGTGAGGCAGTTCGCACCAGGACTATGGTTGTGGGTCAAGGTCAAGAAAGATGCCTCGAAGAGTGATGTCTGGTAGGCATGGTGGTGCCAGAGGTGGCTGAGGTGGCATAAATGCTGGTGGAAGAGATGCACTGGTAACCCTCTAGAGACAGGTTGATGCGTTACAAGAGCAGTTGAGAAGAGGGTTAAACTTGAGGGAGGAGAGTGAGGATGAAGGAGAGGAAGAAGAAGTAATTGATCAAGACCAAATGCGGCTAATAAGGGCCATTTTGAAGATTGGGAAAAGACCTAGAGTAGAAGTCCCCAGTTATTTCAGAAGTATGAACCCAGAAGAGTTGATCGATTGGATCAACGAGCTAGAAGAATATTTTGAGTATGAGGAAATATAGGACCTAGATCAAGTTAAGTTTGAAAAAATGAAGCTAAAGGTCCATGCCAATATTTGGTGGAAAGAGGTCCAGTTGGAAAGAAATCGAAGAGGAAAAGTCAAGATCACCAGATGGGATAGCATGGTAGAGAAACTGAAGAAGCAGTTCATACTAGTGGACTACGAGTTAGATCTGTTGAAGAAATTGCAAGGGTTGAAGCAAGGAAGCAGATCTGTGAAATAATATACTAAAGATTTTCACAAGATAATCATCAGAACAGGCCACACAGAGGCCAATAAGGAGAAGGTAGCTCGATATCTTAATGGGTTACGACCGAGCATTCAGGAGGAGTTAAGCCTAGTCAGAATGACCACCATTGAAGATGTGTATCAGTTTTCTCTAAAGGTGGAAGAGAAGCTAAACAAAAGATTCGATGGCAAGCAAAAAGGATGAGGTCAAAGTGGAAGGGGCAATGGAAGACCTTCAGGAAGCCGAAATGATGATGAAAAGAAAAGTGAAGATGTGGGTACTAGCCGAAGCCAAAAGAATGACAACTTCTACCGCCCTCATGATCAAAACAGTGGTGATCAAAGAGGTAGAGGACGAGGGAGATATGGACAAGGATCTGGAAGAGGTGGTTTTAGAGGAATGTGTTTCCAGTGTGGTTAAGAAGGGCATCGAGCCTATGAATGTCCACAACACCAAGGAAGGGTAGAAAAAAGCTCAGAAGGTCGTGGAAGGGTTGCACATGCAGATGAGGAGGCCCAATCTAAACATTCAGATGATGCTGAAAGGGGAGAAACCCTAGTGATTAGGAGAGCCCTAGTGACTAAAGAAAAGGAACCAAAATAGAGGAAGAATCTGTTTCGCACAAGGTGCAAGTGTGAAGGAAAATATTGTGATGTCATTATTGATGGTGGGAGCACTAATAATCTGGTGTCAGAGGAGATGGTCACAAAGTTGAAGCTAAAGAGGGAAAGACACCCGCATTCATATCAGATTGCCTAGTTGTAGAAAGACCACAAAGTTTTGGTCAATGAGCAGTGCCTAGTAAAGTTCAAGATCGGGAGCTACCATGATGAGGTACTATGTGATATCATCCCCATGGATGCATGTCACATCTTGTTGGGGAGGCCATGGCAGTTTGATAGGTGAGCTATACATGATGGCCATGCAAACACTTATTCCTTGACAAAGGATGGGGTTCGTTACAAGTTGAAACCCCTGAAGGAGACCAAAGAAAAGGTATGCAGTAGTGCTAGAATTTGTTATGTAGATGGAAGAAATTTTTTAGAAGGTATGAAGCATGAGCATGTGTGTTATGCATTGATTCCTAGAATGAGTAATGAGGATAGTGAGAAGGTTCCAGAAGAAGTTTCTTGGATGTTGGATGAGTTTCAAGATATTGTTTCTGATAATGTACCTAAGGGTTTTTCACTCAATTAATAAGGAAGATCACCATCGATTGGACTCTGATTCCCCTGGAGCCAGCTTTTCCCAATATGTTCCATAATGACTCCAAGAGAAATGAGGAGTTGAACAAACAAGTTCAAGAGTTGAGAAAGGGCTTTACTACAAGAGAGTTTGAGGTCCATGTGGCAGACTCGGCAAGATGAGCACCAAAGAAGGATGGGGAGTGGAGGATGTACTGCATTCTAGCCATAAACAAGATAACAATCAAGTATAGATTTCCCCACCAAGGATGGATGACCCTCGGCTGACTGTTTGGAGGAGTTCAAGACACAAAGATTGATCTAAAAGAGTGGATATCACCGCATCCGGATTCAGAGGGAGATGCATGGAAGACTCTTCTCAATACTAAAGAGGGCCTCAGACGAGTGGTTAGTCACATGCCTTTTGCCAACCAATGTAATCGAGAATTCATGCTCCGCGAACGAGGGTACTAAAAAGAATTTCTAGTGGTTTTGTTATCAGGTATTTAGATGATATTCTTGGATTTTCAGAAGACGCTGGATGAGCATCCATGCATACTTGGAGAGCCTTCGTGGTTAAGAAAAGAGAAACTGTTGATTAATCTGAAGAAGTGCAGTTTTGTGAAGAGGGAGTTAGTGTACTTGGGGTTTGTTGTCTCAGCAGAAGGTCTCAAGATGGACCCATAGAAGGTGAAGGCTATTCTGGAATGGCCTACCCCAAGAACTGCTACCGAGGTGAGATCTTTCCATGGTTTGGCTAGTTTTTATAGAAAGTTCATTAGAAACTTCAGTAGTATTTGTGGACCCCTGACTCAAACAATGAGAGGGGATAGAAAAAAAATCAAGTGGAGCATTGGAGCAGCAAAAAATTTTGAACTGTTGAAGCAGAAGGTGACAAGAGCAACCAGTTTTATCCCTCCCAGATTTCAATAAGGCATTTCAGGTGGATTGTGACACCAGTGGTTGTGCCATTGGAGCAAAGTTGAGCCAAGAAGGTAAGCCCATTGCCTATTTCAGTTGAAAATTTAAATGATGCCAAGAGAAAGTATTATGTATATGATGAGTGAGTTTATGCACAGTTCAAGCATTTTCAAAGAAAATGGAGACATTATTTGTTGCCAAAGGAATTTGTTCTATATAATCGACCATCGCCTTGCGCACTTTAAATAGCCGTGGAAAATTAAACTCCAGGCATGTATGAAATGGGTAGAGTTTTTGTAGAGTTATACCTTTGTTTTGAAACATAAGAGTGGGAAGTCAAATAGGGTTGCAGATGTCTTTAAGTAGGGAGGCATACATTGATGACAAGGATGCGATTGAAGTGGTTGGGTTCAATGAAATCAAGACACTGTATGCAAAAGATCCTGATTTTGCAGAGGCTTGGAAAGCTTGTAAGGAACCTATTACAGTGGATAGGACAAGGTGGCTGGATTTCATAATCTAGAATGGCATGTTATTTAAGGGAAGTCAATTGTGTATCCCAAGGAGTTCCATGAGGGAGAACCTGATAAAGGAGAAGCATAGTGGAGGAATGGCATGACATTTTGGTTGGGATAAGACCATTGCCATTATCAGTGAGCATTATTATTGGCCTCAGTTGTCACAGGATGTGAAGAAGTTTATACAAAGCTATAGGGTATGTCAGATGGCTAAAAGAGTGAGCCAGAATATAGGCTTATATCAGCCCTTACCTGTACCAGAGAGGCCATGTGAGGATATAAGTATGGACTTTGTTCTTGGTTTGCCACACAACGTAGGGAATGATTCCGGGCCTTTTGTGGTGGTTGATAGGTTTTCAAAGATGGCACATTTCATTCCATGTCGAAGACCCATGATGTACCTTACATTACTAAGCTGACTTGTTCTTCAAAGAGGTGGTGAGGCTACATGAAGCTACCAAAGAGTATTGTTTTTAGATCAAGGACACCAAATTTGTGGGGTACTTTTGGAGGACCTTGCGGCAAGTTGAAGATAGAGTTGAAGTTTAGTTCGGGCACGTTCATCCACAAAACGTATGGGCGCATTTATAGGCTGTTAATAGGAGTTTGGGTAACCTATTGAGATGTTTGGTAGGAGATAAACCCAAGGGATGGGGACTTGATCTTACCCCGTGCGTAATTTTCTTACAACAATTTTGTCAACAAGCACCGGGAGATCACTTACATTCCATTGTGTATGGAGGCGTTTCCATAACAGCTCCAGAATTGAGGAAGATGGACCAAGAGAAGAAAATAAGTGATGAAGCTGAAGATTTTGCATAACACATCAAGGATATACATGAGAAGGTAAAATAACATATTAACAAGATGAATATGCAGTATAAGGCTAAGGCAGATCAGAAGAGGAGGTATAAGGAGTTTCAAATTGGTGAAGTGATGGTCCACTCGAGGAAAGAAAGGTTTCCAGTAGGAACATATAACAAATTGAAGATGAAGAAGTTCGTCCTTGTAAAATTTTGAAGAGGCAATGATTCGTGAATGCATATGAGGTAGAGTCAGTTCTGATGGATTCAACATTTTCCCTGTGTTCAACATTTCTGATTTGACAAAGTATCATGAAGGTGGCGCAGAGGAAGTACCAACGATGGAACAGTGTGGGATTCCAGCATCTACTTCAGAAAAGGATGAGATTGAGGAAATCTTGATAGTCGCGGTGGGAAGGAGTACCGTAAACAAAGATGAAGAATATCCGGTGAAATGGAGAGGAAGGCCTATGGAAGATTCATCCCGCTATCTAAGGTAGCGTTCACTAGTTGGGTTTTCCTCAACCATCTGAGACGTGACAGGGTCACTTCTCAAAATTACCCTAGGTGTCTGATGCAAGAGCATCCAGTGGTGTAAGGGCAATCTTGCATCACCCAAAAATAGTTAAATTTCAAGTTTCTCAGTTTTTAGATATTTTTATATTTTTGGATACCCTTTTCATCCTAATGAAATTCCCAATTTATGGTTTTTATTTTCTGTTCCTAGGTTGAAAGATATTGCAGTTTTAGTTTCCCAAATTTACACCTAAAAATCTTCTAAGTGGGATTTGAGACACTTAGATCTCCCGGATCGGCCCCAAAACTTTCCAAAATTGGTATAGCAATTTTGAGTGCATTCTTGACTTTGAGACCTTTCCAACGGTTCAAACGGTTAGTGAATCGGAGTCCCGGATCAAAAGTTATGGCCCCGGGAAGTTGGTGCACTTTCTAGAAGATACCATTGCAAATGCTCTTTTGAAATTTGAACTTCATATTGTAAATTTTCGGCGCCAAACTGCCTAAACTCAATTTGAATGTTGTTTTGGCTCCAAAATAATGAGGAGCTCTATTTATATGCGGGTTTTCTAATTTTTGGGTAACTTTTTGGGGACAAGCTCGCATATTGCGAAAAAGGTTATTTTGTAGCTTTCAGTAGCTTGCATGTGTTGTAGAACTTGGGGACTTGAAATCCTCTGCATGTAAGAAGTTCCATTTTCTGAATAATAAAATTATTCTCTTGTTTGTGGGTTATTTTCTGTGTCTTAGGTTGTGCCCTCATCAAAAATAGTGATTACATGCACTAAAACAGTGACCACATGCACTAAAATAGTGACCAGATGCACTAAAAGAGTGCTCAGATGTGCTAAAAGAGTGTTCAAATGCACTAAAGCAGGAGGTGAATGCAATGGAAGATGCCATGAATGCTCTATAATAGATCCTATATGCACCAGAAGTCACCACCTATGTGCTAAAAGAAGCCACATATGTGCTATATTGAGATTCATTAACATACCTATTGAAAAACAGTCAAAATCACCAAAAAGACATTAAATTTGAGATTTTTGCCCTCCTTTTAGCTCCAAAATGTAAATGGTGGATCTATACCTACACAAACACAAAAAAACAACACAATATTAGTTCATTATGCAAGTTAGAAACAACATTCCCCATGAAATTCATTTGAGATATCAAGAACAAGAAATAAATGAAGAGCATGAATAAAAACTATCTAATCTTGCTCAAAATAAACAAACTCTCAATCCCATGGGGGAATTGGTGCCATTTTGATGTCAAAAATGGCCCTTTCCCAATTCCTTGTAAGCTTGATGATCAATGGTGAAGATTTGATGCTCCTTGGTGAAATTTCTCCATAACCTAGCTATGAAAATATAAAAAATGGATGAAAATGGATGATGGATGAAGATTGCTCAAAAACATGAAGATAATAATGTTGCATGAAGTTGTGGATGAAATTCCTAAGATTATGGATCCAAAATCAATAAGAGAGCCTTCTATTTATAGAAGATAATGATGGAGGATGAGGCAAAATGGATGTATGTGGGATCAAACACCAACCAATAACACAATGCCACTTTCCAACATGTGAGTGCACAAAAGTGGAGCACATTTGGATGAATGTGCACATTAATGCAACTAGGTAGAAATTCAAATTTGGAGAAGTGACAAGTTGGAGGGAGAGAAGAAATGAAGTTAATGCCACTTGGCTCAAGGCAAAGTACATGTAAGAGGTTTAAATGCCTTGTTGGATGTACAAACCCTTTTAGAGGGATTTTTTTAAACTTGGAGAATATTCCCTTTTGGATGCCTTTTTGAATGAAAATTGAAGATTTAACAAATCAATTAAAATGATTTTCATGAGCAAGTTGCAAAAGCTAGAGGATTTGAGTGACTAGGATTAGGATTAATCAGGATTTGATTAATTAAGAGGGAGATTAGCTAATTTGACAATTTGACTTAGACTTTTGGATTAATTTAAATCAAAATGAGAGGAAAATGATTATTAGAATTAACTAAATAAGATTTTTATTTATTTAATTAAAGAATATGGTGTTAGTTTTAAATCAAATAAATATAAATTTATTTAATCTAGATGAGATGACCTTAGAGATTAATTAAATAAAATGATTTTTTATTTTTTTTGGTCAGTAATGTATATTTAATTTATTGATATATAAAAAAAAATACAAATGGAAAGAGTCACAAAGCTCCAACATCAGCTCAAAGTCCTTCACTTTCCCCTGCAAACTACTCCTAAAAGGACTACCCCCAACCACACCAAACCCAGCCCCCATAAAAGCCAAATGACTCTTCACATCTTAGCGGAGATGGTATATACCTACATTCTAAAAAATGGCATTAAAACCCCTAAAACAACCATTACAAAGCAATACATAGCCATGAAAAGAACACGCTAACAACCCCTAAGACTAAAAACGTCTCCATAAACAAAAGCTTACATCTCTCTATATAATGCTTAATCCAACTTTCAAGCCAAAGGACACCTCTTTCTTGCCTCCAACACTAAAACACCACACCTCTTGTATCAGAAAGGCACTGACTTCAGTCCTTAAAAGATAAAAAACAAAGGCCTTCATATATGTGCTCACACCTTTGAAAGCGTCTATCGCCAAGTTCTAAACACTTGCTGGAATATGCAAATCACACCCTCAAATTTATCTTATAAAATTGGCTCATTTTGTATTGAATCTCTCTAGATAACCTAGCCTAAACTCCACCTTTCTTCAAAGAATATACTTGAGGATTAATGCCAGAATTCATTGGTGCCAACTTTCAGTAGAGGTTTTCTCTATCTACCTTCCACCATCCCATACAACACATTACTCGAGATTAAACCCCAACAAGATTACCATCGAAACCAATTAACAACACTGAAATCTCCCTACCCTTAATTACAAAAACATAAGATTCTAAAAATTAAGCACTATCCAGATTCGCCAATCCCTAAAAATATTCCAGACGCAAATCCCCAACCTATTCAAAACTGAGTGCCCACTTTGAAAGTTTTTCTGCTACACTATTGCCCTCTCGTCTAATATGGCTGACCATAAATTCCTCAAAATAATTCAACTCACCCACAATCAAGGGAATATAACCCTACAGATGCCAAGCTTTGATCCCCCCATTTTTAATTGCTTGTATAATAACCAGTGAGTCACCCTCCAAATGTATCTTTCTAATTCCTAAGCACCGAGCACATCGAACAACCAGAAGCGTTGATGAGGCTTCAGCTTCATTGTTGGATCCAATCTTTAATCTCTTTGCACCAAACTTTACCAAATCACCTTTCTCATTCCTAATCATGAACCCTGCCCCAGAGGGACCTGGGTTAGATTGAGTGCTAGCACCATTGAAATTCACCTTATGCCAACCTTCAAATGGGGGTTCCCAAGTTGAACAAAGTTGCACCTTCTTCCTACCAAAATTATCTGCCCATGCCCCATGCTTGATCTTTATACCAAGCCACAACTTTTGAATCCTTCCATCCTCCATTGTGAAAGGTAGGGCAGTTGAGCTTGATTGGGAAGCTGCTGCACCAACCACCTCCTCGATAGCCTGATTAAATCTGCCTAGAATTCTTCTTTCATCTTCCCATTTGTCCATAAAGATCCTACAGTTTTTCTCTTTCCATAATTCCCAAACTAGCAATGATGGACTTGAAATCCATATACTTAGTAGAGAAGATTTCCTTGGAGCCAGTGGCCAACTTTCGAAAACCCCACTTAGCGATTTTTGCATTGGCCCATGCCAATTCAAATTCCCTTTTAAATTTGACTAGCACTTTGAGGCTACCTCACAATGAAGGAGAAGATGATCAACAGTCTCCTCTACAGATCCACACATCACACACTTAGAAGGACTAGCAAAACCAAGACATTTCCTTCTTTCTCCGGTTAGAATTCTACCTTGCATGGCAAGCCATGCAAAGGCCCCTACCTTGGGGAGACAATTTTTACTCCAAAACAGATCACACCTTCTTGAAGGCTCATTCTCCCTACCTTCTAATAGCTGATAGCCCAATTTGAATGAATAAACCCCATCACGAGCCCCACACCAGATCACTCGGTCCTCTTCTCTAGTGATAAGAATTTTCTGCTGAGCAAGAACCTCTTTTAAAATCCCTTCTTTCTAGTTTGACAGCCCTACTCCAAACAAGTCTTTCTAGCCCCAATCTTCCCCCAAGACACCTTGTCTTACCATCAAGTAGTCTTGGACTCTGTCACCCCAAGGGGGCACAAGCCTATCTCTGATCTCTAGCAAACCTTCCTTCTCTTTTAACGCTGGAAACCCTGCCCAAGAATCATCCTAGAATTTTTCTTTTTCCGTATTTCCAATCTGCCATGTAAGTGATCAAAGATTAACTTTAGATACAACTTGAAATGAAATTCCAAATAGCTAAGCCTTTGGGTGGGTTTTTGATTGTTAATATTCTATGATTTTCCATAGAGTCCAAATATTTAGCTCTCATTACTCTTACCCATAACTAGTTCGGGTTAGTGTAGAGGTTCCAAACTAATTTTTCTCCAAGGGCTTCATTCATTTTGTGCCAATCCCTTAAGCCTACCCCACCCTTTCCTTTTGATAAACAAATTTTCTCCCAAGGCAATAAAGGGATTTTATCTTGATCACTAACACCATTCCAGAAGAACTTCCTCATTCGTTGATTAATTGCCTTAATAACCTTGCTAGGGATCTTCAAACACATCATTGAAAATATTGGGATAGCCGATATTACTGATCTTAGCATCAAAATCCTTTCGGCAGAGGTGAGCCACCTACTTTTCCAACCATCCATTTTGGATAAACAGTTGTCCACAAGACCCTTCCACAAATCTAAATTGTTAGCACCACCAAAAAGTGGGATTCCCAAGTACTTTCTTGGGAGGTTACCCACTCTCATTCCAAGGACTCTACAAACCTCTCTCTAATTAGCTAGGGTAGAATTTAAGAAATAAATTTCTGACTTGTGCCAATTAACACGCTGCCCCGAAGCCTACTCATAGTCATCTAACATTTTTTTCATCACCTGCGCTTCCCTTACAAAGGCCTCTCTAGCTAGAAAGGTGTCATCCATGAATTGCAAATGCGATAGAGGCTCAACCCCATCAGCTATCTTGATGCCCTTCCATTGCCCCTAACCACAATTCAATGAGATCAGCCTACCAAGAACTTTAGCCAAAATAATAAAAAGAAATGGGGATAGAGGATCCCCTTGCCTAATCCCCTTATTTGAGTCAAAGAAACCCTGAGGGCTTCCATTAACAATAATTGAGAAGTGAGGAGAACTAATACAGCTACTCACCCAAGAAATCCAATTAGAATTAAAACCAAATTTTGACAGCACCTGAAGAAGAAAGCCTCGATTTACCTCATCGTATGCTTTCTTAATATCAATCTTCACCATCATCTTTTCAGTTTTCACCATCCAAATGGAGTGGACAACCTCATGTGCTATAATAATTCCCTCATAGATGGATCTCCTAGGAGAAAAACCACTCTACTCATTGGATATCACGGAATCCAAAACCACTTTGAGCCTATTTGCTATTACCTTCAAAATAACCTTGTATATTGTGTTACAAATGGGTACTAGTCTGAACTCATCAAAAGATGTGACAACAACCTTCTTAGGGATCAAAGCTATAATCATATTTTTGAAGTCTTTAAGGATGAACCCCCCCTTCTTGATTCTTCTACAACATCCAAAATGTCAGCTGCTAAAACATTCCAAAACTTTTGATAGAAAAGGGCTGGGAATCCATCTGGCCCCAGAGATTTATCTGAACCTAAACCAAAAACAACCTTTTTCACCTCCTCCATAGAAACAGGATCAATGAGCATTTTATTATTATTTTCAGCAACACAAGGGGGGATAACATTGAGAATTGGATTGGGGGCATTAAAAATACCAACATCTCCATTAAAAATATTAGAGAAAAACCTCACTACCTCCAAATTAATCTGATCAGCCCCTGTAAGTAGTTCACTATAAAATGAATTTTTTAATTAAAAGGGAGATGATGACTTAATCAGATAAAATTTATTTATTTAAGTAAGAGATGAAACATGATAAATTTAATTTAATTAATATTATTTAACTAAATGGTTAGTAAGGAGGATGATTCAGGAAGAATTGGTGTTAGTAAATCTGAATCAGGTGTATAGGATCAATCAGTACTATTTACGTGTCTACAATATATATCTTGATAGAGCTCACACAAAAGTAAGACTTCCATGGTGATCACATTCTCTCCACATATGGGATCTATTAGTATCACATTAGTGGGCTTGTCATAGATTCAGTAATCTATATAAAGAGGACCATTGGGTGCATGTTTAAGTATATATTTAGAAGAGTAAGCAATGTCAAGAGGATTTCTAGTTGGGCCCTTATGAGGAATGACATCTGTCACTCCTACCATTTCATCCATAGGATCATTATCTGGGTATGTGCAAGATCATGATGGGCCAAAAAGTGGCAATATGATGGGTATGTGGCTGATGACTATTTTTTTACCCAAAATTGATGAAACAAAAAGGGTTTTTAAAGGATATTCTCAGCTTTCCACCAATATAAATTATGCTTTACTTTGAATTTAATAAGTAATTATTATTCATTTTCTATTCAAATTATGACTAAAGTCCGATTCATAGGCTGATTGAAAAACATCTATAGCTTTCAAACAGTATCACATTTTTTAAATCCAAATCATGTGTCACATTCTATGATTCACATACTATTGGATTAAAAAAATAAAGATTGAATTTCATGAAGTTTTGACCAAGTTAAGGTGGTCAGACATACAAGTTTTTATATTTTTTAAAAATTGGTAATAAAAAAATCATAATTAATTATTCAATTGGAAACAAATTACAAAAAAAAAAATGCATCACATCGGGGCATGAGTCCTCTACTTATATCTAAAATATTATAAAAAAATATTATCATTTTATTGTGGTTAGGGTGGTCAGACAGACACCTACTTTTTTTTCCCTGAAATTTAAGTACCATTGCATTGAAATTTCAAATTTTCACCAAATAGATTTTTTTTTTTTAAAACAAACCTAGTAGTTGAGAAACTAAATTCAATTTTTTACAAATTTTATTCTTACATATTTTTGAAAAAATATAGATAAATTATTCAATTTTTTACATCAAGTTGCCTAACTCTAATTTTTCTGATTTTTTTGCCACTTAAGGGCCTATTTTTTCCATGATGATCTTGCACATACCCATCTATAGAATTGTGTTGAACATTGTTATTATTATCATCATTTTTATTAACATTCATCACATCATTCTTTGTAGTTTCACTTGCTTTGACAAATGAAATGTTATGATGAGGCATAGGGTTGGTAAATATTTGCATGTTTTTCTTAGGAGGGGCAATAGACTTATTTCCTTGATTACTAACACCTCCAATGGAAAGATAACTAGAATCAATGAGGTCTTGCATAAGATGTTTAAGATGCTAATAATGTTCTGTATCATGTCCATTTTTTGATGATAGTTGTACTAAGAATTTGGTTTGTAGCTTGTAGGTAATGGTTTACTAGGATTGGGACCTTGTTTAATGAGGAAAGGTAATCATCTTCTATTCTAAAATTTGTGTCAAATGTTGTATTGTGAAGGGTACTGAGTAAGGGAGTGAATTGCCTTTTTGGGTCTCCATAGCTAAAGGCTATCATGGATTTAATAGTAGCTACTTGGTTATTGGTATTCTGAGTTGTGTGTTGAGGGGTATTGAATTGAAGGAAACCTTTATTTTGTTTTTTGAAAGGTGGGGAATTATTTTGGTTTGTGGACTCAAACGTCTCAGTTTAGTTAGAAGTGGAATTTGCATCATGACTACTAACTAAATTTTTATAATCACGGAGGGCAATACACAAGTGCATAAAGGAGGGAAATTTCATCATGGTAAGTTTATCTTGTATCTTGCTTTGCAAATTTTCTATGAACATATTTTGAAAGTGAGGATCGAGAACCTTGACATCGATTTGGGAATAAAGCGATTGATAGCATGAGATAAAGTTAGATATCTTTTTTTATTCTTTTTTATTACATCTCATCAAGTTGGCCAAGGTCATCTTAGGGATCATATGCATTTGGAAATGGTTAAAAAATTCCTCAACAAGTTCATTGAATGAATAAATTGAGTTGTTCAGTAAAGAAAAAAATGACTCGAAGGCAGTATCCTTCAAGAACCTAGGGAAAAGCTTAGCCAAGAGTTTATCATCAAGGAAAAAGTCACTACATAAGGTAGTATAAGCATTAATATGGTTAGAAGGATGTCCCTTTCATCCATATTTCCCAAATCTAAGCACCTCTAGACCTTGTAGCATCGGTATTCATAATATCTCCAAGGATAATGGACTACTTTTGACATAATATGCAGGTGGTCCATTTTGATTTCAATGGTTGATAGTGGAAACTTGCTTTTGAAGGGATAACATGGTTTACAAAAGTTGATTGATGAGAGGGTCATTGCTTGTGTTATGAGATGGAGGTGAAAAAGGTGAGGGGGTGTATGTGTTTGAAGGAAAAGTGAATGGAATTCTTATAGGTGGTAAAGTGGTAGGAGATATGATGTGGGATGTCACAAAGGTACTAGGGATGCTAGCAGAAATACCTAAGGAAGGGATCACATTACTAGTTGGTTGCATATTGTTGTGACTTGAGGATTTGTATAGGTAGGTATTGAGGCAATTATTGTAAGAGGAGGAATTTGAGTTCCTCCTTGGCTTGTGATATTTCTTTTAGGCGAAGGACAACTAGTGGTTGATGTAATGTGTTTTCCAAAGATTTGAACTATGTTTTTCACAAGGTCAAGTCCATCTTCACTTTCAAGCATGCAATGAATTTTATCTATAGCAGGGATGGTAGTGGTTGAAATGTTGTCATTTTGAACTTGATGTTGTAGGTTTGCTAAGTCTTCATGAATTTGATTTATGTTTTCTTGTGGGACACTAGCAACCATGATTCAAACATGTGTCACACTACTTGAAGGTAAATAGTTGTTAAGGCTACGGTCCATACCTAGTGTACTAATGTCAATTCTAGGAGTGAAAGAGATAGATAACCCAAGATCCACAATGATTATGCTATTGTAGGATGAAATGAGTCTCGAACTTTGTATCACTAGAATATTAGCAATAGGACACCAAATACTCATGCAAGGGTTTCTAAATGCAAAATGGATGCAAATGCAATATAAGCTAAGAACAACGAAATGACTATAATATAAATTCTATAAAATGAAACAAAAAGGTATAAATAGAAAATAGAAGCTTAGAAACAATGTTTTAAATGCCAAGAAATGTAGTGTAGAATGTGCATAGGGACTGATTTTCCCAAGGTGGCAAATAAGTCCAAGTAGTGACCCTCTAGTTGCAACACTCTGTTTTAGTTTGATTTAGCTTGATAGATAGATGCTTTAGTTGATTATGATACTATGTTGTTTTTACACTCTGTGGATGATACATTTGACATCCTGATTATTTGGTTGTGTTTGTGTGATGACATTGTGATAGACACGTATGTGATATGGTTTATTTTCTTATAAAGTTTTTATGAGGTTATCATGATGAAATAGTTGTTTATGATATATGATGTTCGTCAGTTTCGGTGAATAAGATAGTGTAGCACTACTCATTCATGAGTACCCTACTACAATACGATTCTTCTTCACGGTGTGTTTTTTGATATAAGTTTATATGTTTAACAGTCATGTTTCATGTAGATATAGGTACCGGGTATTGGTTCCACCTACTTGTCAGGTCTGAGTGTACCCTAATTCAATGAAATTATGTTGATCCAGAGGTAGTGACAGGTCCTTATTGAACCATCGTTCTTCATTGAACGAGTACCTATTTGTTATCCTTCCTTGTTGTCTAGTTCATTTTTGTTGTGTCGTACTTGTTTGAATGGTTTTGTTTGGGAATTCATTATTGTAGTTAAATGATTAATTGTTTTAATAGTAGTTTAAATGTTAATGTTAATGTTTATGTTTATATTTATCATTTAATTTATTAATTTAAATTAAATAAGTTATTTAATTTAAAAGTGAAAGTTAATTTTTGCAAAATTATTTAATTAAATATAAATTGTTGATTTACTTGTGCAAACAAGATTTAAGTGGAAATAGATATTTTAAGAGAAGATGTTTTCAACATGATATGAATCTTTGATTTGGAGTTGAAAATGTGATTTGATGTTAAAAGGGTAAGTTAGAACTGATTGATCCATTAACAATGCATAATTGACTATCAGTTAAGTTTCATGATTGAGAGTTAATTAAATGCATTAAAAAGTTTTTGGGGGATGCAATTTTGTTGCACGACAATGTTCTGGAAGAATTTTTCACGACAGTAGTTTTTAGAATATCTTGACACGACAGTTGTTTTGGAAAATCTTTTATCTTAAATTTGTTTAAGAGCATATTATTGGGGTGGAGTGTTTGGATTTCTTTGTCATTAGTTAGGTGTTTTGAGTTAAATTGATAGAAGTTACAGACTTTGCTCAACTCAACTTTTTAGCATAATCAGGTTTTCTTCTTTTGATTTTCTTGCAAATTTTTGAATAAATTTAGTAGTAAAGACCATCTTTATTCAACCTACACAATGACAAGAAGAAATTAGAAAGATTTTCAATATTAGAAAGAAAATTCAAGTTAAACAAAGAAGAAGAAACTTAAGGCATTTAGAAAGTAAATAACCTTTGCAAAATGAATACATAATGGATGAAACAAGGAATCACAAGCTTTGAAATAATTCATATTGTACATTATTAATATCGGATTTTATTTATTGAAGAAGTGGTTTATTTTAACAGAAAACATGTATTATTCAGAAATAATTATAATATTATAAAGCTCTATGTTTATTTGTTTAAAAACTCTTGATTTTGATTAGATTCCCTTCTCCTAATGTTAGTACCCATCTTTGAAGTGAGGAAATTATATGTTTATTTGTCATATAGTTGTAATCTAGCATGAATAAGTGAAAAAAAATTCCCATCACTTTTTGCTTGTAGCCTATTATCTTTCAGATTTGTATTATCTTGTTTAGTAAATATGTGCACAACCTTCCATTTGAAAGTAACTCTTATTTTATTATTAGACTTTAATCCTATGTCTATCTTTCTCTAAATATTTGAATGGTAGTGTATTTGTTCCTGAATCTTTAGATGGATTTGAAAACATTTATTTACATAAGGGATCTATTTTGAATGTAGATAAAGAGTACGATTTGATTGCTCTTAAAATGCCTTACCATTCCATACTTGCCTTTGTTTAAAAGAAAGAGAAAACTTTAGTTTTTTTTTGTAATGATGCAAGAAGCTATACTAAGTTAATCCAGTGAAAACTTTTAATTGAAGATCAAATGTATATTCTGTGTGTTGAAAACCATATGAATTAATCTTCATCTCTTTGTTATAGAATTCTTTGTTTGTATAACTTCCTAGTTTTATTGGAAAACTGCCGATGCCTTTTCCATGTTTTGAAATAGATGTAATACCTGTGGATTGAGTTAAAGAGAAAGTGCAACAGTAAGCCATTCGCTATTTTTTTTATTGATTATTTCTTATTAGCAAATAATCATGTTTTCTCATCAGGAAATATTCACAGATTATAATGAAATATGTATATGATAATTTTGCATGGCATGTTTTTCTTTTCTTAATGTTATCTAATTGCATGGCATATAAACTGGCATTGGATGTGAGAGATTATTTAACTTAGAAGCTTGCAACGTATTTCTTTATAGCCACTTAATCTTAACTAAACTTAGAGAAAATTTCATTCAAAACTGAAGATTAATATAATATTGTATCTAGTTGTTATGACAGACATAGACTTATTTAATGATCAACATTTGTTGCATGTATTAAAGATCTACCATATAAATATTGATAACTTTTTTTTAATATGAGATATCATTTCTTAGCCAATAGTTTTGCGTGGAAAAGTTAACTAAGTGATGAGAAGTTATATGTGATTTATTTGAATGTTAATATATATATATATAGTTGGTTGGATTTCTTTTATAATGTAATGTATAAACCAATGAATATGTTAAGAGAAAAGATTGGTTTGTAAAGAAATATATTTCTGCATTATTTATAGAACATGATTTATATGTTTTTATTAAACAAATCTTTGGTTATACATATGATGAACAATAGCTTATTGTTTATAATCTTTGATCAAACTTTCAAGTTCTGAGTTCTTTTACTTCTAGAGGCTAGTGGGCTGATTTGAGATATGAGCTTTTAATGTTTGTTCATTGCTATTTTAAATACCTTGATCTATTTTGGGACTCAGCCATGCAAGAGTTATATTTCACCTTAGAGGTGTTTGAATTGTTCATTGATTGGGACATGAATGAAATATGTTCTTTTATGGTTTTGTCTCATATGCATGTTGGTTGTCCTTGATATTTTTACATCACGTTTATAGGAAGAGTGGCTTGTGGTAGGGGCCAAAAACCTAAATGGTTGTCAAGGTAACCTATCGTAGGTTTCGTAATCCAGTGAAAACCTTAATTTAATGTACTAGGGGTTTGGTAGTATTTAATATTAATTCAGATAATTGAATGCCTCGCCTATTACCTTAATGCTTGTTTAGATTGAGGTAAGGTTGAGAATGCATGGAATGGCTTAGTCACCTATCTTTTCTTCTTGAAAGATGAAACGACTCCACACTAGTTTGTATAGGGGCCGAGAATCGGTAGAGACTGCTAGGGTAGCTCTTGGAGAGGGCCAGTAGTCTAGGAAGATTCACCAGGGTAACCTATCCTGACTGTGTGATGACACTCTTTGCCTATTACATGATTGTGTCTTTTGTAGTGAGTTATCTTTAGTTGTATTTTTTTTGCCTTTGGGAGTTTTTTTGACATGTTTTGACATCGTTATGTCGCTATGTGCATGTAAGCCAAGTAAATGTATTGTTTTGTCTTCTTTTTTTTTTGTGGACCTGTCATTATCTCCAACACGGAGGGAGTGGACCTTCAAGTTTCATGTGGTTGGGAGGAAACTGTGCTATACCTTCATTGGATACTCTTACAAATGATATTATACTTGTAGCAGGTTCCAATTACATCATTGTTCGTGACAGTGGATGCAAAATATATTTATGGACATGGATGCTAGTTGTGATGTGATCATTATCCTCTTTGTATATTTACCTCATGTATATGAGTGTACTCGTTGTATCATTGTTATGATGTATTGAGATTTATTAAAATCTCATATGATGTAATTTGGATATATTTATAACCTGATTGCATAAAGTTTTGAAAACTGGATCATTCATGGATTTAAATTGTACTTATGTTTTATGTTATGATGCATTGATCTTATTTATAATGTTTATGTAACATCATCTTGGAATCCTTAAGACAACTATGTAATTGAATCTCTAAAAAAAAATTTACTTAGTTAATTTGTTCTTTATGCTTTGTTTTCATGGAATCCTTTGCAGGGCATTATAGTTTTCTTGTGGGACACTAGCAACCATGATTTCAACATGTGTCACACTACTTGAAGGTAGAGAGTTGTTAAGGCTATGGTCCATACCTAGTGTACTAATGTCAATACTAGGAGTCAAAGAGCTAGATAACCCAAGATCCACAATGATTGTGCTATTGCAGGATGAAATGAGTCTTGAACTTTGTCTCACTACAGTATTAGCAATAGGACACCAAATACTCATTCAAGGGTTTCTAAATGCAAAATGGATGCAAATGCAATATAAGCTAAGAACAACGAAATGACTATAATAGAAATTCTGTAAACTAAAGCAGAAAGGTATAAATAGAAAATAGAAGCTTAGAAACAATGTTTTAAATGCCAAGAAATGTAGTGTAAAATGTGCACAGGGACTGATTCGTCCAAGGTGGAAAATGAGTCCAAGTAGGGATTTTTTTCAAATTTTTTAGAACTTGTCAATTGCTTTTTATGTTTTTTTTGTTTTACGATCTAAATTCTAAGTGAAAATGTAGATTTTGTTTGATATTTAGTGAAATGAGATGCAAAAATGCAAGCTATATGATCTTTTACTAATGCAAAAATTAAAAACCCTAGAATGCCAATTAACTAATGCAAACTCTAATGCAATGTTAATGCAAGAGAAATTTTGGATGGTGATGCACTCTAAATCAAAATTTTAATGTTCTAAATGCAAGTTCACTAAAATAAAATCAAATAAAAGTGGTACAGTGCTAACATATGGTTTTAGGACATAGAGCACACCCGCTTTCCAATTTCATTCAACGATAACCCTAGAGATCTCAATGCAAAGGAGAAAGAGATCTTGCAATAGGGTTGTCCTAGGGGCCAATTGTAAGCTAATAAAGGGTTCACCACTAAGTTATGATGTGGAAAGACAACTGCAATGCAAAGTTGTAATATTAAACCCTAATATGATGCAATGACTTACAAAATGACCTAGAAAAGTAAATGAAATAATACAAAAAGCTACAAGAAGGACTACATTCACTTGGAAATCTAGACATGGCTGAATGGAGCTTTGAAATGCTAGGTATTTTAGTTTTAAATGTTGGTATGTGGCAACTTATCATGCTATACTATACACTCTTCATGTATCCTTGCCGGGGTCACCGAAAAAGGAATTTTTTTTTGTAAAACCCTAATTTTGGAAGCTTCTAAAAAGATTGTTATAAGTGGTTTGGATGGGGGTTGCAGAACGGCATGATTAGCAAGATTTTAATATGATTTACACTGGTTAATAAAATCATTCGATGGCTGTAGTTTTGTGGATGTAGCCTAGATAGGGTGAACCTCGTTAAATTCTCTGTGTTGTCTTGTTTCTGCTATAATTTTTTGTGTGTTTTATTTCTTTGTTTTATTGTTCAAATCTACATTCAAATGTTAGATATCTACTTTCTAACCCTAACATTAATGCTAAGTGGGACTCATTTTCCAAGTAGGGAAAATCAATCCAAAATCTGGGTTTCTTTGTGGTCAAACAAGAATTTGGAAAATGGGAATATGAATCTACAAAAATATGAATTTTGACATAAACTAGGACTCATTCACCATATGTGGTGAATTAGTCCAGTTAGGGTTTTCCAAAACTTTAGGATCTAAGTCTACTCAATCTGCTTCTATAGATTTTTGGATCTGAATCTTTGTAAATAAGCCCGTAGGTGTTCTCCAATATTCTCCAAGGCTTCATGAAAAGTTTGACAACTACAACTTTATGCACTCTTAAAACTTCTTCCAATCTTTCTCTTTGATGTGTCTTCCACCTAAAATTGAAAATTACATATAAAAGAGAGGGGAAAATGTTGTTTGGTTATTGGATAGGCGTTTTCCTTGGTCAAAGCTTTTTTTGGTAATTGGACCTTGAAATAAAATGAAATATGAATGAACAAAATATGATGTTGTAACTCACCAAACCCTATCAATGAAGTGTTATAAACATGTATGAGATGGATCCAATGGATGTAGTTCTTGACTCTTGCTTCAAGGTGATACATATTGAATGAAATGCTAGCTCGAATCATAAAATTATACATCACAATTGTTAGCTCAAAAAAAACATGATGCTTGATGCTTGAAGAATTCTCTAAAATGCTTGATAATCTACTCTTGAAAACACTTGAATGCTCTTGTGATTGCTTGAATGCTCTTGTGAACTCAAACTTGCTATAAGGAATGCTCTCACAAAATTCTTAGGTGAAAATGAGTGAAAGAACCTTGTATTTATGCTTAATTATGCAAGAATTCCTAAAATTACAACACTACAAGCCGACATCAGATCTAGGAGGATAAAATTCTGCCAAAATTTTGAATTAATTTTTATTTTGGGCCACATAGAACTCATTCCCCCAAGGTGGTGAATGAGTCCCATCAAACATAATTTTTATGACCATTTTTAAAAATGCTTAGAAAGGTGTGAAATTAGGTTCAAGACCCAAAAAATATAGATGGGACTCATTTTCCCAAGGTGTCAAATGAGTCCTAGATGACTAAATATGGGCCACACAAGCTAAAAACACCTGAATTATTACTGGGTATTGATTTGTGTTGGGATTATCCTTGAAAAGATGCATTAAATGAAGCTTGTGGATGTAAAATAAGGTCAATTAAAGCATAAGAAAGCCCAATTATTAAAGACAACCCTAGAAAAGTGTGAAAGTATGTTACAACACTATACAACACTCCAAACAAAGAACTAATAAGATCATTTATTTCACAAATGCCCAAGACCTAATGTGAATATGCTAGACACATTGCAACATTAAATCAAGGCCATGTTAGGGAGGACCTTTTTCTGTCATTACACCTTTTATTCAAAAATTTAAGGATCACCTTATTCAAGAGTTCCTAGGAGGCTAGAAACTTTTGATTGTGTTCTTGATGAGTTATGAACGCTTCAATAAAGGAGTTCCATTTAGACCTACAACCTTTGATAGAAGAATTTTGGGTAAGGATAAAAGCTCTGATTTATTTAACAAATCTAAAGGATCTTTGAGAAGATGACCCAAGAAATTTTGGGAGATAGATTTGACAAGAAGTAAAAGTTAAGTGAGGACTAAATGAATTCAAACAATCTTTTTTTTGAAAATATGAGGATTTAAAATGCCAACTAGGCACTTGGGTAACAAAGTGTAATGATTCTTCCCACATACCTAATTTTTTTTTAAGGAATTAGTTGTGCATTGGTTTTCTAGGAGTATTGTCCTACAAAAACAAAAGAGTCAAATAACCAAGCTTCTAATCACTAAACACTCAATAACTACCAATTGCTCCACTAATTACCACTAATCTACAATATTATTTGAAATAATTTTTTTTACAATAGACCATATAATTATTTATGTTAATAGATATTATAGATTTATTAATGTTCTGATAAAATGAATATATTATAAACCTATCTCTTCTCGATAAAACTTAAAAAGACTTAAAACCATCATAACCAACAAACATTCAATAGCTACCAATCAATCAACCAACCACCACCAATCTACACTATTCTGTCTACTAAACTCAAATTTACAACAGACCATATAATTATCTTTGACACTGAAATCGGTAGCTGTCGCGTGTTGTAGATTTAATTTTCATGTACACATTTCTTTGATCTGTTATGTAATTAACTTGCATTCTAATGGAACACGACAGAAGTTACAATGTTGTACAAAGCATGAGAAACAGTCAACAAACAATTGTTTTTCGCTTTCGTTGTTGGGTAGTCAAATGTCACACATGAAGTCGACTAGACCGATATTCTGTCTTAATGATATGTAATATCCATATGATACATCATTCAAGCATTTCAATAATTATTATATTATATCACCGTTTCTAACAACAGATCTTGGTTTCTCAAAATGAATGGTTCTTAATTCAAAGCGCAGGAATCGAAGAGAGTGCTTTTATCTGCATCGTTTAAGAGTTTTTAGTAAATTACCATAGTTAAACTGAATTTCTCAGCGAACCATTCCGTTCTCTGAAAAGTAATTGGATTCGAAATTTGAATGTTAACATTCGAATGATGAGAAACGAAGTGAAGGAAGAGACAGAGGGAAAATAATTAAAGAACATGTGTGGGAGATTCGATAAAAAATACAAATGTCCTATGTCCTCTTCTCATAGCAAACAGGCACACAACGACAATTTTGAATAATTGAACACCTTAAGCTTTGAGATGTGGAGCATACGGCCTTTCACTTGTTTAATCTATCACAAAATTAGTACCGATGTTATCTCTTCAATATCACATTCAAATCTTTCGGTGTTGAGGAATCTTGACTATCATACATAGCTCTAAGAGCACTCAACAAAACATTTTTAGTGGTGATCCCAAAAGACCAACCATACTTCTGACAGGTTTAGGTCATGCATGCGAATCTGCCTGGCAATAAGGTCAGCTTTACAATAGGAATCATCGTATATTTTACGGAGGGTGAAGGTTGTATATATATGGCGTCAGGTTTGTATAAGCAATTATCATATTTCAGGAAGGATGTTATATTATGATATTGCTATCACGATTCAATTGTATAGTGTTTTGAGTCAAATTCATTGAACCGTGTTTCATGAGTAGTGGTTCACAATAATCCATCTCTCATAATAATGAATGGCCCACTTAGCACTCATTTCATTTAGGTGATGTTCATAGAGGTGAAACATTAGGCCTTCCCAAGAGGTCACCCATCCCAACACTACTCCAACTCAAGCACCCTTAACTATGGATTTTTCATCAAGGTTAAGCTCACTTAGCTTGCAACCCCATTTGCAAAAGCTTCAACAAGTGTTGTTCCTTATGAACCATTCACTATAGAGCCCATTTAGCTCATCAACTAATAAATAGGAGGTATCTTCCAAAACATTTCAAATTATAATATTCCTATCAAGGTTCAACTATTAGTGTTTTGAGTCAAACTCATTGGCCCATGTTTCATGAGTGGGGCTTCACATGAACCCATCTCTCATGATAATTAATGGTCCACTTAGCACTCATCGCATCTAGGTGATGCTCACAGAGGCGAAGCATTGGGTCTGGTCGAACCCTCAAAATCTCCGGTTCCACTGATCTAATATGCCTTACTTTTGTGGTTTTTGGTCTGAATTATGAAGATAGGGTTTAGGGTTTTATGTTAGGGGTGAGTTTTTACTTTGTATTTTTCCTCTTGTCTAAACCTTGTCTTTTGTTCTAATCCTTTGTTGACCTATTCTGGTCAATTCCAAGTTGTTTTATCTATATCTTATGCCTTTGGGTTCATGATGTTATTTATCCCTTGTGGTTAGGGTTCCCCGTTTGCCCATCACATGTATTTCCTTCATTACTTTGGTCTAGGGATTTATTTTATAAAGTTGATAATTTGGCCTTGTTTGGCCTTTACATCATTTGCATAAAATGTTATTAAGCTTAAGCCCTTGCCCTACGTTTTTCCTAGGTGGTCCCTATTTTAAAACAAACTTTATGCACATGCTTATTTCTACCACTTAAGTCCTTGTATTGTTCATTGTCGAAGTCTTTTACTCTTGTATCGTGTATCGCAGAAGGTGTTTGGTCTTTTTGTTTCATTATCACGATGAGTGATATGCTTGTTTCCTTTTATATCACTTATTGCTAAAGATATTTTGTTCTTTGGTTCTACTTCAGTGAAGCACAATGAACACAAGTTCCTCCTTTATATCGTGTCATTATAGAAAATTTTTATTGTTTATTTTATTTACTACGATGAGCGATATGAAGGTAAGGAATGGTGAGTTGTGTTCTTGCCACATGTCTGCATCTAGTGTCATCGCTTGTTTCACCCATCATCGAAAGCATTCTCATTTCCAAATCAACTACAATGATAAGTGATGGACTAAGGCTATATCTTTGTATCCCTAGGTTTCTCTCTTTGTTGAAGTAAATGTGTATCTTAGTAACACTTCAACGACAAGCAATCCAGAGAATATAAAGAGGAATATTCCTTCCATTGAAGGTGTTATCGTTCATCACTAAAGTATGGACTTAACTTCAAAACATTACTATGATGAGCGATGGGGTTCTAAAGGATTAATGAACATGTGGGTGCTTATGTGGAAGCTCCTTGGGTATCATTACTATTTTAAAGAACACTAGGAAAGCATAAAGCAATGGTCGAGGAGAACCGTAGATCCTGTTTTAAATTAAAAAAGATTAATGGTTGGAGTTTAAACTTGGATGGCTACTTGTCAGTTCGCTCACATGAGCTATCTATCAAACACTAATGGAAAAGATGCTCCAATTTTTAGTAATACCGAGGGTTGTTGATAAATTTTCTTCCATAATTGAAATCATCGAGTGTTGAAGAACTAGTGAAGTGAAGCAAAGAAGAAGGCAGAGCTCCAGGTAAAGTAAATTTCAACAAACAAACTACTAATTTTCCTTGGTAAGTTGAATTTGCACCTCTGTGAGTAATTTGTAGCACTAGGTAATTGAGGGAATAAGTAGCTATGGTTTGTAATTTAGGGTTATTTATCTCTATTATTAGGGGAATTGTATTTGTTGTATCTAGGGTTTTGGGTATAGGAGTGAATTTTATCTAAAATTGAGCTTGAACCCTTGAATTCAAAGAATAGAATTGTAATTCATAGTTATCTTGGAACCCTAGTTTTATTTGAGTTGTAAAAATGAGTGAGCCTAGTGAATCATCCATCAAACCAGAGAGGAAACCCACCCAGAAGAGGGTCAAAATACCTAAGCCTCAAGTTGATAAGCCTAAACGTAAAAAACTTGAAAAACCTATAAAGAAGAGAACCGTTAAGAATGATTACCCTCGTTTCATAGAAGAAGCCCCTAAGGACTCGGTTGTAGAGGTTGTGCTAGTTGTAAAGAGAAAGACTAGTGAGGGCACATTGACAACTCACTTTTAGGATTTAGCTGCTAGGGTTGGTGATGTGGTGCTATCGTAGAGTGGTTGGGATTTGTTTATATATGCTTTCAAGAGGAGGTTTACCGGTCATCCCACTTGTCACTTATGGACTTGTGATATTGGTAAATTGGTGTGCCCAAATTTGTTTGTAGAGATGGACTTGATGCTTGAATTGGATAGGTGCTATGATCCTAGAGATAGAACAATCAAAAGATTTCTAGACATTCTTCCTATGTTGGAAATTTCAGGAAGTCAAATAGCTAAGGTTTTCAATTTGAATCCATCTTCTTCTGAATCCATTAAGTTTCATGCACTGTATAATGAATATGAGAAAAATAGGTTTTGATATAAAAAGAATGTGTTTCCAAGGCACATGAGATGAGACCTAAAGATGAATGGTGTACCTTTTAGTCCTTTGGAGTTAGAACCATTTTATTGTGATGATTTGGAGGACTACTTCAAAAATACAAACTATGCATTGTGTCAAGTCCACAAGAATTTTTACATAAAAATGGATGTTCCTTTGATGGCTTTAGAAATTGATATTTAGAATAAGTATCAAAATAGGGTTTGGGATTATGCTTCTTATATTGTTGAGCACTTGCATAAGGATTTCATTAAGTTGAAAGATGCAACCCCACCATTGTCATACATACACTATTATTTATTGATGCACATGCTATTGTGGAAAGGGAAAAAGGTGTTTAGAAATTTCATGATATTGAGAGAAAGGGATAACAAAGACAATGAGTTGTCTATGCAAATGCAAACCCATATCTAGGATGTGCTCTGTCCTAAATATGATTATACTACATTTTGCAATGTTTTCAAGCTTTTAGTGTTGGAACAGTTAGGCTTAAAGAACGTTTACATAATTTCAAAAGGAGTAAAATAAATATTAAGACCTCTAGAGTATGAGGAAGGCACAACACAAAAATTCAATTAGGGGATTGGTACCCCTATTCTAACTATATTGCAATCAAAATTTATGGATCCCTGGTGCCACCCCACAAGCTGCCAATATATATGTTAGATAGACAAGCCTTCATGGAGATAATGTGGCTACTTGATTCCATGGATAAGGCTCATTGTAGAAAATCAAGGAAGGCGTCCCTAGTAAACCCTAACTGTGTTTTTTGCTATTTCACTCTCACTTCAAAGGAGGACATTGAGAGGTTTGGACCTCTGTTAAACAATTTTAGAATGAAACCAAATATTATAAGGTTTTGCAACCCTAAGGGGGTTATTACTACTGAGAGAAGAGAAAAAGGATTATCAAGGATACATCATCAATTCCTCTATCAAAAGGATGTGCTTAGAAACTTATCTTCTGATGAAGAAATTAAAAAAATGAAGAGTGTATGGAGTAAGATAAGTGCAATTGAAGAGAAGATGTTGAAGGAGAATCCTTTTTATGTAAGTCCTTACTCTGAAGTATAGGACAAATTTATGCAAGAAAAATTGATCCTTAAAGATTTTAAAGATAAAATTTTCTTCCAAAAGGTAAAGCAAGCTGAAATAAAGGACAAGGTGATAATACAAAACCATAATGCAAAAATAAGGAGCCAACCAGCTCAATCCTCTACTCAAGGTTCTCAAAGGCAAGCTAAGGAGACAAGAAAACAACGTGTAGTCACCCCATTGGTGACTTATTTTGAAATAGAGCAAGGAGGTGAACAATATGCACTTGAGGGATATGTAGAATACATCCTAGTGGATGAAGAGGTGGATCTAAAGTTCCCATCTCCTATTAAAGAAGATGATTTGAATATCGACATACCTCCTAGCATAATTGTAAAATGGGAGCATAATGAAGTCGGCGATGACAATGTCAGGATAAAGGCTTGTGATGATTTCATGCATGATGATGCTTTTGTTCAAACAAAAGAATTATATATTTTTTTATCCATGTGAAAGGTTTTGATATAAAAAAGTGGATAGAAGAAGCAAAGGAGAAAGTTGAACCCTTCTTACAAGATTAAGGTAAGAATGAGGAGGAAGGCAGAATAATGTAGGAAATTGTTGCCATGTCACCACAGGATGCTCGAGCCGTAGTAAAAGGATGTTGGATTCTTCTAAATTACCTAGATGGGAATTATCATCAACCATTGCATTAGATGCAATCAAAAAACATTTAGATGCCTCAATTTCTAAAGAAACTTTTGATAATAAAGTGTTTAGTTTAGGATTTATTCTTAAGTTACATACACTTTTTATTTGTTCCATGGCACCAAATACTGGAAAGCCTAAACTTATAAATTTTATGGAGAAATATATTGGAGTTGTGGTTGTTAAAAGGGCTATTGAAATGATAACTACTGTAGCTCCACAATTGACAAAGCATGTTGCCATGTTAAGTGTAGATACAACTTGAATCACAAAGGCTAGTTATAAAGCATTGTTGGATAAATACAATAAACTAATGGATGAGCAATGATGGAACCCCTCAAAAATTCCTTTGGATTCAATTTTAATCTTGCAAATACTTTCCTAGGACCCTTGTTTTTGGCTTAGGGTTATGTTCCTTATCACTTTTTTAGGGTTTTGTGTCGCCTAAATCCCTCACAATTAACCTATTAGTCCAAAAACCCTTGGCCATTGTAATTTTTCATTGACATAATATTCCCAGTATCTAGTCATTCAAGTTACCTCTTATGCTATTGAAGTTGTGTTCACTAACCTCTAGAGTTTAGGTTTGTCGGTCACCTTAACCCTTTTTAGCATAAGATTTTCCTATGGTTAAGCTTGATTTTACCGACTTAAAACTTGATATTTCATCCTTAAGGGTAAAGTTACCATTGACCTAGAGGTGGCCCCCCTTTTGAAATTAACTTTTTGTAACATGTGAAAAATTAGGTTTTCATGTTGGTTGTTTGATCGTCAGGGGTTGATTACTACTATTCCTCGTGTGCCCATGTTGTTTTATTCTTTATTATTTTATTCACACAGGCTTTCAGCCTTCAACCATACATCTGGTGCATTGGTGGGCCCAGTCTCCTTGGTAAAGATAGTTGTTTCCATTGAAAGAAGATCAATGACAATTATTAAACAATGTGGCCAAATCTTGACCACTCCCTACATGCCCATGTTGGTTCATTTCATATTATTTTAAAACACACAGGATGGGGGTGAATGGCCACATGTCACATTTAGTGGTGGGTCTAGTGTTTCCAAAAGGACAATGGACATAGATTCAACAAAGATCAACGATGGAGACCACAACATGTGCCTTCATTTGGACCGTTCCCCATGCCCCATCTATCTTATGCATTAAGGAGAGATGATCACATGGGTAGCAGACAAGGCAACATCTGTCACTTTTTTTGGGACTCACCAGGCTTTGTACAGGCACTGATTACTTCATAAGTAAGAAGATCAAAAATCGATGGTGGGTGAAGTGGATCAATCTTGACCACTTCCCGCCATCCCGTGAGGGGCCCACATGTGTCCTATTTTTTTCAGTGGGAAAGCAGGCAAGTGCCATGTGGAAATTCTAAAGGTTTTGATGGAATCTACTGGAGTTGGAATGCTACTAAATTTGGCTAAGATGGCACTATGATAAAAGTAGCACCATTTTTTATATTATTCTTTAAAGCACATGTTTGGGATTTCGACCGTCAATTCTGACAATTATTGGTACATGTGGGAAGGTGAAAGTAAAGCAAGGCACTGGGGTATGGAATGATATTCTAAGATGAAATCAATATCACTCTGCGTTGTTTTTCTATTAAGAAATACAAGTGTATTAATTCCCACGAGTGAGCGGGTAACCATGGCATGACAAGTTTTAATTGACACTAAGTATGTTTTCAAAATATGTGTATACTACTTGGGGATTTTCTGATTAGGAAAAGGAATTAATACCATACTATTAAGATTTATCATGACTGGTTACATTGGTGATAACTGTCCATTGATTTATTTTTAAAACATGATCAATGGTTGAGATTTAAAAAAAAAATTAAAGCAAATAACTGTCACCTTGCATGCATAAGCTTTTCTTAAGTATTAATGGTTGGACATGGCCAAATCTTGACCACTCCCTATGGGCCCATTTTGGTTCATTTCATATTATTTTAAAACAAAGGCTAGCGGCCAATGGCCACATGTCACATTTAGTGGTGGGTCTAGTGTTTCCAAAAGGCCAACAGGCATAGCTTCAACAAAGATCAACGATGGACACCACAACATGTGTCTTCATTTGGACCATTCCCCGTGCCCCCATCTGTCTTATGCATTAAGGCGAGATGATCACATGGGTAGAAGGATAGGCAACACGTGTCACTTTTTGTGGGACCCAGCAGGCTTTAGAGGTGGCAATTTCTTCATAAGTAAGAAGATCGATAGTTGATGGTAGGTGACGTGGATCAATCTTGACCACTCCTCGCCATCCCATGAGAGGCCCACCTGTATCCTTTTTTTTTTAGCAGGAAAGCAGGCAAGTGCCAAATGGACATTCTAAAGGTTTCAATGGAATCTAGTGGAGTTGGAATGCTAC